>JAUEJL010132331.1:0-11215 GCA_032274825.1 Drosophyllum lusitanicum | reverse complement strand
TGGATGAAGAGCGTGGGGGGATTGAGTGTGGCAAGGTGCATGTAAGGAATTCATGGGTGAACAATCCAATTGAAGGAGGGGGAATTGGACGGCTAAGATTGGTTCTCGCAGTTCTCGTATGGAAAACAGTTCTCGTTTGAACTTTTTCATATATATATATATTGAGAGGTTAAAATGAGAATGAATATTTATGTAATCCTGGTCCTTTATTTCATTGATCGGATGGTCTACATTTGGCTCTTCATTTAATTCATTACCCAATCATAAATTGTAACGATTATGAATTGCAATGAGTAAATTATGACCGTTAGATCTAATAGCTAGATCAACATCTAATTAATAGCTAGGATATATACACACACATGTACACAAACACATAGGCCAATCAGGTGATCAAAACACATCAACTCTATGCTTTTTTTTTGTTCAATGTGTTATTATCTACTTGTATATGTTGTGTACAATAATCTTTCATAAGATATAACTATGAAAAAAATTAATTAATGACTAATTTAAGAAAAATGATATATCCTCCTACTTTTTCCTTCTATTTCATTCCACTCCTCACCACAAGATGACATGTGAAGTCTACTAATTCTCTTTACTCACCTTCTCCATTGATTTTGACACTTGTGTTAATCTTGTGAGTAGGAGTAAAGTAGGAGGAAAACGTATGAGGATATATCACATCTCTTAATTTAAATAGCAAAAATTAAATAAATTACTAATATTATATTCTTTGAGATTTCTTGATCGTGGACTTTGGTTAGCGTATCTTATTCTATTCACTAGCAAAAGGTGATGTGCAATTTAATCTCTCGATCTAAGGATGTGCTTACAGAATGACAATGGAACAAAGAAAATAAATTCTGAATTTTTTTTAACTATATATATATTAATTTTTATTTTGCTTACTTTTAATCATAAGGCATGGTTGTTTGAGATTGCATGCATGTTATATATGTCGATGATAAAGAATTTTGATGATTTGGTCAATACTCATTCTCAACAATTAGGTATTTAGGTGTCGCTCTCTCTTTTTGAGTTGTAGCGACTTCTTAGTTATTCTATCTTCTTTCTATGTACGTTAGTAGTGGAAATAAAGTAAGAAAATGAAACGAAAAAGAAAAGAAAAGATAAAGGTATCATTTTGATCGATGTCAATAGAAATCTTTGCTTAAGTCTTTTCTCCATTAATGTTCTTATCAGTAATCGAATACACTTTAACTCAAAAAGGACTCCCAACAAGCTAACTTGGTCATCTCTTTCATACTGTAAGTGTATGGGTAGTGGTCATTCCAACCACACTACCAATCAAATTGTAAACAAATAAAAATATAGATGAAAAAAGAAAGAAATTAAGCATCACCACCTCCCTCTTCCTTGTGATCACCAACGAGCACTATAATCATCATGTTGGGATGGTGTTGCTCGTGCCATTCATTGTAGTTACAAAGGAGCTACTTGGGATTGAAGGATACCATCACACTCCCATCATGCCCGTTGCCTCCTCCCACTAATTTCCAGATATAAGAATTTTTTTAACATACTCAAAAATATTTTTTCAAGAATTATATAGAAAAAAATGATTATATATACATATAGATATATGAAAAAATACCAATAAAAATATTTATGTTGGAATTTTAATACAAATACTCATAAAAAACCTTATAAAAATCTAATAAAAGATAAGATTCATATAAAAGTATAAGGAAAAATAAAGAAGAAAAAGCAGAATAATAATTTGAGTTACATGAAGAAGGTAATTAAGTTACACTTATTTATAGAAGTATGAACAAAACTATGTTATCATGTACAGCTAACCTAATTCTTAAAAAGACCCATTTCTAAAAAATCAAACTTTCTTATGTATTATAGGGCATGTATCGTAAGATATGTTGAATCATTACTTGGTGTTAAATCAAATGCTTAAATCGTTATAATGTAAATAAATTTGGCTAAAATGTCATTGTATGCAATGAACTTTATTTTCTGAATAATGCAATCAAATTACAAGAACTTGTCACTATATGCAAGTTCATTACATTATTTATGACATTTTTGCAAGCTAATTGCATTATTGAGACAAATAATAACACATTTTTGCATACAATGTCACATTTTTATAAGTTTATTGCATTTTTTAAGACATAAATTTTGTTGCATACAGTGACATTTTAACCAAGGTTTATTATATTTTGATATAATATGTGATAAAATAACACTACGGATTATAGTTAATCATCATTCCATCAATATGTGTGATAAATAAAAATGTTTGATATGTTTTGGATGTAATTTCTAGGTAAAAATACATGAATTTATGCAATATTAAAATATAATATTTTTAATTGCATTTAATCACAAATACATATATGGATGTATTGAGTCGTCACAATAAAGTATTAAATCTTAGAGCTAAATTACTATATAAAAATACAAGTAATATTAATTAAAATATGAAAATGAAATAAAGAGTATAAAATAATAATAAGTAGATGTATTATAGCTTAGCGGTTAAGGATATTGAATTAATGTGAAACCAATCGGTAAGCTTTTTCCAAAGAGTGAATAACCTTTTTAATGCGAGTAAACACAATTATTTTATTTTATATGTTATAATATTCTATCATATTAAATAATAAAATACAGTTATATGCATGTTTTATAATAAATATATCTTCTAATATTAATAAAAGACAACCATGAATAAAATTAATTAGACAATTTCAGTAATTGATTTAGATAAAAAATTTAATTATCAAATCTGAATAATTTATTTTAGTAAAAATTAAAATCCAATTTTGAAATTTTCTATTTAAAATTGGATTCAAATTTGACTCTATTCAAATTAAAATTGTTTAGAGAGAATTTTATCTGGCATTATATATTTTAGTAAAAATTAAAATCCAATTTTAAAATTTTTTGTTTAAAATTAGATTCAAATTTGACTCTATTTAATTAAAATTGTATAGAGAGAATTTTATATGGCATTTTTAAAAATTGAAACATCATTTTTGTCTACCCCAATTTATTAATATCATATATTCATATTACCTTTTATAACATTTCAAAATATCACATTTAATCAAATTTTTAGTTTTATCAATTTATAGTTATTTTAAATTCTTTTTAACTATAACCAATAAAAACTTAACCTTATTACCCCTAATTATAACAATATTGATCGATAATTTGTATAAAAAATACAATCATGTTCTTTTGTATCATGATACCATATTTCTGCAATCACGTTTACCCTTCTCCTCGCGTAGACGATTCTACCATTGTGGATGTTAACGCTGTTTGTTATCATTTTTTAATATCTCATTTGTTTCACATTTTATGAATATTTATTATATTTATTAATGTTTAATTTTTATTAATTTCTAAATCAACTGTATTACACGAAAATCTAATCAAAATAGCAAAAGCTTGTTATTATCTTTCGCTTGGAAAAAGAAAGAAATACTTAAAACAAAATAAGATTAATCCTATTTCTGTTAGTTGTCCATACAAAAAGATTATTACCACTTTTTCAAAAAAATCATTTTCTAAACCAAATGCATAAATCAATCATTAGATAGCCTTTTTCTTGTTAGGTTTAACGAGGGAAGACTCTTTTAACATATTATAAGTTTATACATTTTAATTTCTTATTACTTTTTATTTATTTTTCATAAACTTCATTAATTTTTATTTTCTAAGTTAGAATAAACTCAGTAGTTAATAAATAAAAAAATCTAGCTTCTCAAAAATAAATCGGACTTTCGAGTATTTAACAAACTAAAACAAACACTACATGTACAAACGTTTAGTCGAGAACTCATACTAGTCTTATTAGACCATAAGCATACAGCAAGCACAAAAACCCACTAAATCTACTCCATTGTTTACAACGGAACTTGAACCCACTAAATCTACTCTATTGTTTACAACGGGACTTGAACCCACAACCTCTTGGGAGGGGACACCACTCCACAACACCAGATACCACTTTTTTTTTTATCATAGACGAAAGGTGTTTCTTGTTCAGTTTTATTGTAGGCGTCGAGCTTGTGTTTCAGATGTATCATCCACTGACTATATATTCCTGATTAAAACAACCATAAAACTAAAACTCTTAAAGAGACAAGTGCTCTACCTGGTAAACCATATGGTGATTGTTAGGTTTAAATTATAGATATATACCATGATATTATAAAAAAATAATAAAACATCTTTGTATTTCTATACAAAATCAAACCAACAATATAAAAATGAATATAATCATACATATAGAGTACAATAAACAAACACAACTATGTTGTCCTCCAATAAAGAAAAGGTCCCAATTCTTGTGGTACCCTCATCACGCAATCTTACGTAACAACAACTAGTATTTAACCCCATCATCATCCCTCCTTTCACATTCCCCTTTCATCTCGAACTCAAACACACAACACAAACCATGATTCTCTCTTCTCCTTCCCCGTTAAGAACCAAAAAAACCCGAGCCCTCGGGATCCCCACCATCGACCTCTCTCTCGACACCGCCACCCTGGCCTGCCACATCACCGCCGCGTGTCAGGACTATGGTTTCTTTAAGCTTGTGAACCATGGAGTCCCAAACCATGTTATCTCCAGAATGGAAGAAGCCGCTAATGGGTTTTTCTCAAAACCCACCCACGAAAAAGTTAAAGTCAAAGCTAACCCGCCTAGCCCGTTTGGCTACGGGTGTCGTAACATCGGGTTCAATGGTGACGTTGGCGAACTCGAATACATTCTCCTTCAAGCGAACTCTAACGTCGCCTCGGCTCACCCAACAGATTTCAGGTATCCAACCGAGTACTTTTAATCTTTTATATGCATTGTACGAGTGACAATCACGTTAACATAAAGTCGGATTCATCGAAAGCATGAAATCTTTATTGTTTACCAGTTTTTTTTTAAGCTTCAATCATGACATTATATATATATAGATACAACTGTATCGATGGTCCAGATGTGTTAAATCGATGTCCTAAGCAACATTTGCACAGCTTAAAGTACATGATTTTTGTCATCCAATTTGTCCATAATTTGGCCAACATTTTAATGAGTACGAGAATATATATTATATGTATGAGTTATGGAACATGTCTTTAGACACATGTAATGTTCGTCGGTTGTACTCACCCGTAGGTCCCTGATTTTTATTTTTATTTTTTTATTAAAAAAAAGAAATTAAAATACAAACATTCAGCCCTTAAAACATTAATTAATTATTACTAAAATTAATGATTATATATTGATTAAAATATTTAGGTTGTTCGGCTGCCACGCTGGCCGGTGAGTAGTCGGCTGCTACAAAGTAGAACATTATTATTATTATTATTATTATTAATTAATTAGGTCGGCTTTTTGTTTATGTTTCAAATCGGCTTAGGTCCACCCGGCCAGGTTTTTAGCCGGCTTATCTGCATTAACAAACAGTACTATCCTTTTTTTTAATTTTCTCTTTAATTAATTGATTCTTTTTTCCTAATTTTAAGCAACTTATTATCATATATATCACAAATTAAAAAAAAGTCTTGATTGATTGTTATATAAAGTCAACTTTTTATTAAATAATTCGAGTTTAATAATAAAAAATATCTAGCTAACTCCAACTAAATAATGCGATGAACTCTAGGCTATAAAGTCATGACGTGGTTAGAGTTCTTTTAGGCTTATTTATATTAATAAATAAATTAGTTAGGTTTGTATCAAGGAGAATATTATTGTATTAAGTTAGTGTATTTTTTATGTTATGTAATTATTATGACATACATATTATTTGATATTTCTATCTATATCTTCTATATAATAATCTAATGCATAGTTGTGTCGTATAAATCGGAATAAAGAAATAATGTTATTGTTTGTGTTTTGTTATAATGTTTATAAACACCGAAATTTCGGTTATTACATACATTTTTTATGTATATATGATTTTTTCAAGTCTATTTTAAAGTTCTCTTATGTCAAAATCTAGTCTGTATCATCATAAAGGCTCGTTGAGCATTGAACCTTGTCAAGCTTTAGGACGAGTTTAGCTTTTAACTCTTTTGCAGCTCTATTAGTATTTATTGTCTTTTAACTTGTAAAATTTGATAAGAAAATGACATTTTCTAAGAGCAATGTAAGAAACGTGCCTTTAAAAAAATAAAAACATGATATCTTTTTATTTAGTATTTACTGTCTTTTAATGAGTAAAACTTGTAGGCCCTAAAGATATATATATTTTTATTTTTTAGACAAGTTTTTAAAAATAAAAACGTGCTTGTATTAATTTCAATATTAAATATTTTTTAACGAAAAAATAGCAGCATGAGTATATTATTAGCAATTTTTCCCTTCACCTAATATATCTTAATACTTCAAATATATCTGTAGTATAACTAATTAACTTAAACTAAAGCACAAAAAAATAAATTTAATTATTACATTAAATAAAGGGAATTGATTATTAAATCAAATATTTATTATTTTAAGTACCCATATTTAAAAAGGAGTTAAAAGTTAATCTTTGTTTAATAAAACTAATATAATTAGCAATCCACTAGCGAGAGATAATATGTGGGTTTTGAGATCATGCCTTACGCAATCTTATGCTTATAACCCAATCACTTTATCAAGCGTACATACCACCCAAGTCAAACGACCTCTTCAAAAAAGTCAACACATTCGGGTCTTGTTGATAGAACCTTATCTATATCGTTGTTTCGTCACATAATATAATTCTTAAAAAGTCAAAATCCTAACATAAACCAGATTCATTCCTGCGTCTTTAATACGTGAAAATATCATATAATTACTTATTCAAATTGGTTATTTTATATTGAAATTATAAAATAAATATCCAAAAACATTGTCTAATCAATGATTTATAATGATGAGCGTTCTATTTTTAGTACTGATTTTGATTAAAATGGGAAAAAGGAGATAGGGAACAATCCATGTGTTGGTATCCAAAAATAGCAGAGACAAGTACATAATTAGTTTTCATATTCTAATAAAGGAAATTTTAACAAACGTTAGTTGACAAATACTTAAATTAGTTATTTTTCTGAACTGTAAATTATATTTTTTAAATAATTGAAAGTTATAATTGTTTGGTGTTTCCGTTTTTAAATGTTGATTTTATGTGCAGTTGTGCTGTGGACGATTACATCCATGCAGTGAAGGAATTAACATGTGGGTTGCTGGAAATACTGACTATTGGTCTTTCTTTACCCGACTCGAGTGTTTTCAGCCGTCTTATTCAGGATGTTGATAGTGATTCGTGTTTTCGAGTCAATCACTACCCTGGGGTTAAGTCCGAGTCTAATCAACCTAAGCCTGCTCATCGAATTGGTTTTGGAGAGCATTCCGACCCTCAGATATTTACCATTTTGAGATCCAATGACGTTCCTGGCCTTCAGATTTCTACTGTTGATGGATTGTGGATACCAGTGACTACCGAGCCTACCGATTTTTGTGTTTTCGTTGGTGATGTATTAGAGGTTTGTCATAAATTTAGATGCATAAGTCCATAAATGCTCTTAAATGATTTATTTGTTACGAGTAAATCAACTAAATTGTGGTTAAAAATGCAGGTTTTGACAAATGGAAGATTAAAAAGTGTAAGACATAGAGTAATGGCAAACATGTCAAACCGATCGAGAATGTCAATGATGTATTTTGCAGCACCGGCTTTGAATGAATGGATATCTCCGGTCCCACAAATGATCTCGCCCGGAAACCAAATACTTTACAAGTCATTTACATGGAATGAATACAAGAAAGCTGCGTATTCTCTACGTTTAGGAGATCAAAGGATCGATCGTTTTAAATGTCATTCAACTTTATGTTGATAAAATATTCCAGATCTTGGAACGATACATAGGTTAGAGTAGGGGAAAAATCAAATTTGATAAAAAAAATGTATAATTAATTAAGTAATCATCTATCAAAATGATTTTTTGCAAGATGAATTTGTTGGCTATAGAAAAGGATAGGTTGTGTAGGCTGTTTCACAATTCGCTGATTTTGTAATATGTATTTGATTGATTAATAGCTTATTGGGTCAAATTTTCTTGATTTTAGGCCGGATTTTCTTCAAAATAGTTTGTGCATTATTTTGACCATAATTGGGGCTTCTAATTGCTTGTAATTGATGAAAACTTTTGTTATAAACCATACACCTCAAATAATTCATAGAAACAATGAGGGAGTGCGAAGTCGAAGATAGCAGTCTTGAACTCTCATTAGTTGGCAAATACTAAACATATCTTCGTAAATGTTATGTTGTTACTTTTGATTTTAAAAGTTCTATCGAACTAAAATAAGTACACGGACTATAAGTTTGTATACGAGGGTGATTTGATGATTTTTTACATCTTCATTTGGTTGGTGAACTGACCTTTGGAGGTGATATTTGAAGTGAATACTTGATGGTTCTTGATGATTATTATTTATTTTAAATATAAGAGTTTTCATACATTTTTATGTAAAAAGAACTAGCAAAAAGAATATAAAAACAAACGAAAATGGTTGAATATATTCAAGCTCGATGCTGTCATATTTGATTTTAAAAGATGAAACTTTGAGAGGGAATGTGGAAGCTTACTTGATGAAAATTTATTATTCTTCTTCCATCTATAAGATTTGAGTTATTATAAAGGTTTTATGTATAAACTGAATGGAAAGAATCAAGAAACGTGTGTTTATGACAAACATCGATCAAAGTAACTGTAACAAGGGGGGACAACATTAGGTGCTTGAATCAAGTGGGTCGATGGGATGGATGCGAGTCACCCGCACAACACGTTTATGTTTCCTACCACTTTAAAAAAATTAATCAAAATTAAGACTGGACTCAATTAAGTCATTTGCATCACAAACTTATTCAATGTTTTTTAAACTTTTGAACAACTTTTAACAACCTAATGCACATGTGCATTATAAAATGACCGTATGATAATTTAAACAACTTTAAATATAGTGACGTATATGTGCATTGCAAATTGATCTTATGACCTGTTCATATTATCAACAACATTAAAGAAAAATATGCACATGTGTATTATAACATTTTGAACGACTTTAAACAAACTGACAAACATGCACATCATAACTTTAATCCTATGAGACTTTTTTATAATTTGAGGAAGTTTAAACAAGTTGTTCCTTGGAGGTTTTGACATACCTGAGTTAAAACACATTTGTATCATAAGCTGATTATATGACATTTTAAGAAATTTTTTAGCAAACCGAGGCATATGTACATTGTGGTTGATTGCTTATTTATCAAATCTTATTATTTTTATTCTTTTTTATGTATTCAACTCTATATATGTTTGAGTTGTACATACAAAAACATAAATTTGATATGATTTTGCAAACGGCTCTTTAATCCCACTGGGTGCATTCATCTAATGCAAAAATATGTGTATATATATATATATATATATGATACAAAAACAATTACATGTGCATATTTACGTATTTATTTAAATAATTTAGCAAAAGAAATATTTTTTCAAAAATAAAACAAAACAATATTGATGTTAAATTAAAGATAATAAAACTTTCTTTTATATTTTTGTGTAATTCAAAATTTTTATATATCATAGAAAACATGAAGAAACATACTTTTATTTCTATACATACACTTTGAATTACTAAAATAAGTTAATTAAAACTATTTCAAAATAGTTTGAAAAATTATGCTAATTATAAAAAGTAAAATAGGTTAGCCCGGTTTGAATGAGCCTATATTGGCCCATCGGATTTTGTATTGGAATATTCAAAAACATTTAATATATAAAATAATATATACATAGATTTTTAATATAAAAAGCTATATAATAACTAAAATGTAAAAAAACAAAAAAAATAAATTTAATATCAAGTTTTTCTATTAGTACCTATGTAATAATAAAAAATTGATATAAAATTTCAATTCTCTCCATCTAACTTCATATCTCTTAAACTTTCACTTTCACATCTTTTATGTTTTCACTGCCCCGTCCTCGATCAAACATTGCCCCACCCACATTTTATCTTTTCGTTTTCTACCTATTATCTTTTCACTCCTTATCACATTTTCACTTTCCCACCTTCTTATTATTATTTGAGAAAACGGATTATTATTGTTTTAAAAGAAACTACGAAAATCATTTAGGCTATAGGTTTAAAGTATTTTCGTATTTAAGTTCAAATAATTCTACAAAAAAATAAATAAATAAAGATTGATGTTATATTAAAGATAATAACACTTTCTTTTAAAATTTTGTATAATCCAAAACTTATATATATCATAGAAACCATGAAGAAACATACTTTTATTTCTATAGATACACTTTGAATTACTAAAATAACTTAATTTAAACTATTTCAAAATATTTTAAAAATATCTTAATTATAAAAAGTAAAATATGTTAGCCGGGTTTGAATGAGCCTATATTGGCCCAGCAAGAGAAAATGGGTCCTCTAGTTTGGCCCATCGGATTTAAGCACGTGAAGCTTTGTTAACGGTTCGGTCTTTTCAAATGGATAGTTCTATAATTTCTTAATTTAGTTTTTTTTTTCCTTTTTTTATATAGAAAGAAAGTAGCAAAAATGATATGTTTTTAGGTAGAAATGATGTAATCACATGACACACACTTAATACCATCCAACAACATGTTGATGATATATGTAACCTCAAAATTGCAAATAATAATGGAATCTTCATTTATTATTATTAATATGATCAAATTCCTAAAATGTACAAATTAAAGTTTGTAGTTAAACAAGAGTTATCATAAATAACCTATGAATTTTAAACTATATCTCAGTCACTTTTTCTTGTTTCTAAATATTTGTAAAAATTTCCCATTTTAAAAAAAGATGATGATAACCATAGCCCTTAGGACCCGTTTGGTTGGAAGGATTCTGTGGGATTTCATGGGAATTGGAATCCAATTCCCAAGAATTCCAGTGTTTGGTTGGAAGTGGAAATGGAATTACAACGAATTGAAATCCCTCATGAGAGGGAAAGTAAAATCCTTCAAATGAAGGAGGGAATTTAAAATCTGTGCATGAGGGAATCTGATATATTACAATTATACCCTCCTAATGCTCTTTAAACAACCCACAAAACACACATGACTCCTTCAATTCGTTCCTCTGCTCATCTTTAAACAAAACCCTAGCTCCCAGTCGTTCGTCGCCTGCGCTTCGCCTT
>JAUEJL010132320.1:0-11216 GCA_032274825.1 Drosophyllum lusitanicum | reverse complement strand
CAAGATTTAAATTTGAGTAAATGAAAGGCTAAGATTCTTTAATTAAATTGATGATGGTTAGTCTTTTATATATATTAGAAGATTTCGAGGTTTTCTTAGTTTAATCAGACAAAGATTTTGAATTCATTGTCATATTACTAAATCTTTAACTCGAATACTAAGAAAAGATTTTGAATGGAATCAACAATTAAGTTGTACTTGCTTTTCATAATTTCCAAAGAGTGACCGCTACACTATACTCCTAGTATTAGTAGTTCCCGACTTTGATGGCATTTTCACCATCGAGACTGATGCTTCACGCCATGGTATTGGTGTGATATTAATGTAAAAGGGTCATCCCACTCTTATTAGTAAAACACTTTCTTTCAAACATTCTTCGCTATCTAATATGAAAAGGGGTTACTATAACACCCAATTCCAGTCAAATTTTAACTTCTCTAAAACATTTCATAATAAACAAAGCTTTTCATTCATTTAATAAAAACACTAATTACCAAAGTGTTTAACATTTTATACATATGTGCTTCACCAAGTGCGTTTCCACCAACTTGAATGTTGACAACTAAATCAATGCATGATACTTCATGTAGAAACTAGAGGTGAATAGTTTCTAGACCACTATTTAAAATTTTACTTGTAACTTAAAAACATATATAAACACAACGGAAACAATTTATAAGTAATGATGTGCAAAAATTATAGCAAGAGATGAGTAGGGAAAGAGAATGATGGCACCCGGATGTATAGTGATTCGGTTGTATATTAATGAATCCAGCCTATGTTTACTCCTTAGCCTTCTACCAAGAGTTTGTCTTCACTATCAACATAAATTATAGCCACAACCGTCGTAACATTTTACTAAGAAGGTATCAATTACCTTTATAACGTGTTACTGATTTTCACAAAGTAGTGATCACCTTAAGCAACATTTTACTAATTTCCTAAGATAGTGATCACCACAAGCATATCTCACTAATTTCACAAGATAGTGATCACCTTAAGCTATGACTCCTTACCAACACAAGAAGTGATACCCTCTCAAACAACTTTCGCACAAGAGTGAAAGAATATACAAATCTCCCTCACATAAGATATAAGCGTGTATAATAGTAAATGATGAACACTTGAAGCACTTGACCCTTGCTCTTGTTCTTGAGTTGTTCTTTTAATTGAACTTTTTAACAACTCAAGAAATCACATTTTTTAGATTTTGAATTTGAAAGCTCACAAGATTTCCAGAATAGAGAGAGAATTTAAATTGGCAAGATGTGTGTGAAGATGACTACAAGTGTGGATTTTATCGAGAGAGAGAGAGAGAGAAAAAAAAGACAAAAGTCACATATGGGTGCCCAACGGTCGCCCCCCACGGTACACCGTGGGTAGCCTATATATGTCCAAACTTTGTTTTTCCTCCTTTAAACGTTATGCATTGTCTTGTTCATACTTTTAATTAAAAAAAAACTCTCGAAACACCTCACTTAGTTTATCTAGAAAGCATCTCCAACATATAACCCTATGAAAAATAGCCAAAATTTGTTTAAATATATTCACACTTTCCATATTGGTTTAAACCTTTAACCAAAGAGTTTGAAAGACTTTCTTTCTAATGGTTGATTATATAGGAGAATTGCCAACACGAGAAACATCATTCATTGAATGTTTGAATCACCTAAAATTATGAATTGTTGGTGATATGATTTTTATAAAGATCGATCTTTCTTGTAAAATTGAGTTTTGTATAAAACTTTAAAAGTGAAGTTTCCATCTGATATGTTATTATTTTATAATCTCTCTATATTTTGTGATTAAACAATTGATTTAATTCAAGTAATCATTATTTCGATAAACTTATTATATTCGTATTACTTGAATTTATAAACTTATTATTATCATAAATACATTAAAATTAATATTTTTATAATTTTAGACAAAACTACCAATAAAAGTATAAAAGCATATATAGTAATAGCATTCCAATACTAGCTAACAATCATCTATACATGATCATCTAACTGCCCATGGATATCATCACACACAAACATTAACTAAAATTACCCAATTACTACATAATTATATCTCGTGAGTAACCGACCAATCAAGGCATCACCAGTCCAATATTGTATACCCACGCGATCATTAACCAAACTTTATTCATCACGTAGTCGTAGAACATCTGATCACACACTCAAACCACCCCATCAAGATTCATAATAAGCAATTTTAGTTGAGGACTACACTCACCTCAGCAACGACCACTTTACTTGTTACCAAACACTAATACATGATTTAAACAAGATCAACTTAATGACTTCAAAGACCGTCTTTGAATGCCTAAAACCTTAATCATATTCAAATTCACGCCGGGTCCGGTCAGGATTCAAATTCAATCGCTTAAAGTCATTAGTTTCAAATCCTTAGACAAGCTTACACATTTCAAATATAAATGTAAAGCTAAACAGGGCAATCCTTACGCGTTTCCTCTAGCAACCTGATATTTAAGGAAGCACAACTAACCTAAGCGGGGCCACAACAATTTAGGGTTCATCATGCCAGTATGAGTTCTCTGGAAAAATCCAAGATTTTGTGCATAACAGTTGAGAATTCATTAAAAACCAATTCAATGAAATCATGCCACTACCCCAAGTGTATGAATTGATTTCTTGCAACCATAATAGGATAGAAATACAACATAAGGACAATTGATCGTCTAGGCTATTGATTCTCTTCGTATACCCAATGAACAGTACATTTTCTAACAACTATTATACTCAATTCCATCCTTAGAAGGGACAAATAGTTCAATCATTACAGGAAACAAACTTTCTAATTGATATCAAAAATTTTGCGAATTGCTTGTTTTCAAAGAACATCCGCTGAACATTGTAAACTTTCTACACGGTTAGCGGAAATATTGACAAACTCCTCATTGGTATCATACCATAAAACCAATATTTGAACCACAATAAGTTCAACATTTGAGCAATTCTTTGAAAATCAATGGATTGATGATACTGAACTAGAGAGTGATAGCTAATAAATATATAAACATACGAAGAAGGATAAATGCTATAGCATCTCTACAGAGAACAAATGGTAAGGGTTACGTGCTACAGAATTACCATTACTACTGCGTGCACACTCTTTACAAAATATAGACATATATAGGTTAGTCATCATCGGACAAATAAACCAAATCATGGGCAGAAGAAGAGCCTACATTACCCTCTTGAATGAAGTCGGTTATGTTCAACAAGTCAATCTCTAAGCTTAAGTCAGGTTGAGGTGTGCGGATGTTATGCGAACGACCAGCATTCTCCAAGTTATCAGGAGATGCCAATGGTGGTGTCGGAATCTGTGGTAATTGTGCGTGCAATGAGGTGGCAGGCACGCCACTTGGTGGATGCTGCTGTGGCGAGTGTGATCGTGATGGTAGCCAAGATGAATATGAAGCTGGTGGTGGCGGCGGCACAGTGTAAGGTTCAGGTGGTAGTGAGGATGTAGAAAGTGGTGGTTGAGAATTTGATGCAGAGATTAGTGGAAGGTGACTTGTTGGCAGCATCCTCTGCTGCGTCGCAAAATCGGGAGGGGGGCCAGGTCTAAACGGTCGAATATGTGGGGCCGGAGCACGGATTTCACTGCTGACCAAAGGCCGAAGATGTGGGGCCGAAGAACGAAGAATTTCACCATTGTTTACTGAGGGTCGAAGATGTGGGGCTTGACCACGGGTTTCGGTGTTTATTCGTAGATTTGCAGCAGACATGTTGATGGAGTTGATACTAGGTGGTGATCTGTTTGGCATGCTAGATGGGTTGATGGCAGGCGGTGGTCTGGTAGTGGTAGGTGTGGTTGAGAGGGTAACAATATGTGGTGGTGGTCTGGTAGTGGTAGGTGTGGTTGAGGGGCTGGTGTTGAGGATAAGAGGGCTGGTATTAGGTGGTGGTCTGATTGGTGTTGTGAAAGTGGGGGATCCGAGGTTGGTGTTATGTGAAGATGGTGTTCTGCTGGAGAAAAGAGCGGCTGGTTGGTGAACAATCTGAAGAGGAGGTCGTGGTGGCGTTAGCGATGCCTGCAGGCTTCCTGAATATTGGGCAGGTGAAGATGAAGCAGTGCCTTGAGAACGCCTAATCAAAGGTTGACCAGCAATCCTATGCAGTTGCTGCATTAATCCAGCTTGAGAGACTGCAAAATGTATATGGTCAACTCTGTTAAAGATAGAAAACTCAAATATCTATCTTTGTTCTTTTCTTTCATGATACAGCTGAAAATAAAAAATAATACTAGTACAACAGATGGAAAAAAAAATTATTTCATCATTAGCCTCTATACACACAGTCACACAAACAACAAATCAGTCCGCAACAAGCAAGAGGGAAAAGGATTTTTCACACGCTTTTCTTTTAGTTCAACCTGTAGTCCCATATTAAAAAATGGATGGTGTAAATTTAGGGAACCACCCCCCCCCACCCCCCCCGCGGGGGGGGGGGGGGGGGGCTGGGCTCTTGGATCTCTAAGTGCTTCATAAGCAGTCAATTCAATTGTATCCTTTGTCACAACCCATTTTTTGAAATTTGGGACACAAGTATTTAAATAATTCGGACTGATAAAAAATCTGATTTTATAGAAGCGTAGATAGATACCTAGTTGTGTTGTTCCTGGTGCTGCTGCTGAATGGGCAGGAGTAGTAAGATCTTGACACTTAGACCTGAAAGCCTCGGCCAATATTCTATTCATGATGACTCTATTGATATTCGTCTCGAGTTCCTTCTTTTTTGCTTCATAAGCTGCCTCTGCTTCTTGATGCTTACCTTCATACTTGAGACGTATTTGAGTAATCATTTCCGCTATTTCCTTTTCACAATCTGATGTTAGCCTTTGTTTCTGCACAAAACCAAAACACAAACCCATTAGCATTTGCATTAGCATGATAAGGAACAAAGCTCACTTATCAAGGTCGAATCAAACCTAGAGTAGAGACTAACCGTTTCTTCATGGAATTTGGTAACAGTATCCTTCACTTCGTACAATCGCTCCACTTCAGCTTGAAGTGGATCCACTGTTTGATTTGGCATCCTTGACCCAATGCGGCTGTTGAGGTTATCAAATATATTTAGTGCAGTAACAGATGAAGGCTGACGTTCCCCATCAGCAACAACATCATGTTCCAGATTTCCATCAGATAGGGTTACGTCTTCATCATTACAAGGATCAAGTAACGGATCCTCCTCTGGAACGATCTCATCAATTTCACTCCCATCTCCTAAGGCTTGCACATTATCAACATTAATTTCTGCAAACAAACTAGGACTCGCTTCACCTTCTTGATCTTCAATGCTTCTCTCCGCAAGAGACTCGTTTTGGATTTCCTAAAACCCACGAAAACAAGTTTCAATTATGATTATGATACACATGCATATTTTTTTTAAAATTCTGTTAATGCAAATAACTTACTGGAATTGTTGCTACTGAAGCAACCGGCTCAACTGACGCTGTATTGTCCTGTGATACACCTGCTGTAGAGGGTGGGTTACTACTAGAACCGCAGGAATCATTATTATGTTCTTCAGCAGCATCATGTGCTGCATCATCAGGGCCTATCTCATCATTGCAATTTCCAGCTGGCATTCCCATCACAGCAGAGTCAGCCAGATTGAGCTCGTTATGGTCTTCTTCACCGGCATGCAGCGCTTCAGATGGGCATATAACAGCATTCTCTTTGTCACAGTTGCCAGCTTGCATTACCATCTCAGCAGGCACTGGCAGTGCCAAGTCATTATCATCAGGACCACAGTCTTGCATAGCATGTGACGATGTATCAGCATTTTGTTTGTAGCAATCTCCAGCTGGCATTCCGATATCACCAGACTTGGCATTCACACCAGTCTCACTACGGTGTTCAACAGCATGTGACCCATTGGGACTGCTGCTAGTAACAGTAGCGTTTTCTTGATGAGAATCAACCTTCAGCACTCTCAAGTCTACCTTGCCTGCCATGTCATCTTTGTAGCAATCTCCAGATAGCATTCCCATATCACCAGACTTGACATTCACACCAGTCTCACTATGGTGTTCAACAGCATGTGACCCATTGGGACTCCTGCTAGTAGCAGTAGCGTTTTCTTGATGGGAATCAACTTCAGGCATTCCCAAGTCAACCTTGCCGGCCACATCATCCACCTCCATGTCATCATAGATTTGAGCCAGAGCTTCTCCAATTAAGGATACTGTTGCATTACTCGTCTGTTTTCCAGATGTATGAGAGCCTGTAGACTCGATATCGTTACTATGTACAGATGGGGCCGCCACCACCTGGTTCTCTCCATGCAAAGAAACTAGTTTTGCCTTTAGATCTTCAAGATGAATCTCCCTCGATCTTTTGTGTTGTTCCAATTTGTCGTTAAACTCTTTGTCTAAAAGCTTTATTTTTTCTGATCTAATCGAGGGATTACTACGATGCAACATGCAAATAACAGCTTTATCCACTTGGTAATCATCTTCTAAACTAATTCTCTTGTTCTCCCATTCTTTGTTAAAATTGTCAATCTCTTGTTGGTCCTCCTTAAAGGAAAGATGTTCAGTTTCATTTTTACATCTGTTTGCCTCTTCTTCATGATTAGATAATTCAGATTGGGTATGCTCCTGACATTTTTCAGTCTCTTCTTCTAGTCTGACCGCCCCTTGAGGTCCAGAAATAACACCGTCCTTCAGAGTATTGGTGGGTATTTCCGAGTTCTCTAAGAACATCTCCTTTACTGGTTTCAGCTTTTGGTACACTAAGTCTGTTTCGCTTTCCATGCAGGTGAAATCAAAGTGCTCTTTTGCAAGAGCAAAGGATTCCCTCCTATCAATTTTCAATTGTGCCAGTGAAGAGCCGATCCAACACTAAAAATCATGTCAGAGTAAATACATTACCAAATGTCAGAAAAAAAAACCAAGAGCACTATTTTTTTCTTTTTAGTCATTCTGTATGTTAAAAGTTGATAAATACCAGTGATATCATGAAAGCCTGTAATATGCTTGCCGGTTCCTTAGGGACATTGTGATTCTCAAGGACATATTCCAGAAATCTTTCCACTATGACCTTCACATCCTCCTGCATTTACAGTCAGTCAGGTAGTAAATTCAGATTAAAATTTGTTATCTGTGTTCAACATAAGCATCACAACTGGATAACAATAGATAACATGGTCAGTTTCATTAATTGTCAGAAAAATCCACATTCATCAAGTAAACGAATGACTGCCATTCCCACTGACAAATAAACAATAAAAGATGGTTGTCTCAGACAGTTTTATATCAACAATAAACACATTTACGACTTATAGAAAAGTTTTAAATTTGGTAGTTTTTTTTATCTCAGATGGTTATATTAACAATAATGTTAAGGGGGGTGAACAGCTTGAAAGTCACCAAAGTTTATTATTAGTGCAAACAACCTCCTAGATTGATTTTATTATAAGATCAAAATATTATTTTAATAGTATTACTTTTGTAATCAAGCGTTCATTATTTAATATTTTTTTTAAATGTTTGTGGGTCAACCTGGCCTGACCCGTTTCGACATGAACTAAAATGGCCCATTCAACCAAAAATTTTTAATCCATTACGCAACTCAATAGCCAGTACAAATATTCAGAACATACCGAAAACTTGAGGACGTTACAGAGCTCAAACACAGTTGGCTTCAAGAGGTCATATAGACTCGTTTCATTAGTGATAGCAGTAGACCAAAACTGATCACCAGACGATGATTGAGATTCATTATGTGCAGGAACCCCAGAACCACCTGAAACAACGTATCAATATCTTAAACTACAAGTTGCTCGCACGTACGCACTTGCACGTACGCACACATAAACCATTTGACTCGATGTCTTAATCTCTTAATTATACGAAATTTAAAAGTTACTATTTTACTCCTCATATCAAACTAAATTGAAACCATTGACCGGATTAAATGGAATCAATTAGATGCTTATATACCATCTTAATAACTAAACCTTTGATGATTGATAATAAAGATATCATTACAAAAATCAAATTAATGCAAATTAAATTCCAACTTATAAGATATTATATAGAAATTAAAAATCATGTGAAAAAGTACCTATTAATAACATTTATAAACCTTTAAATGACTGAGACAATCAAAATATAATATAAATGATTCTCCACTGTGTGGTGTGTGTGTATACATGAGCAATAACAGTATTGCCTATTTACCTTCTTCATTTAGGCCTCTCGTTTCCCCTTCTTCAGTTACGGGCTTCAACTTTGCTGGTTCAATGGTATTATTATTAACAGTAATCTTCCTACGCGTCCTTACACCACCAGCATCCACACTTGTTCCCTCGGATGATGAGTTCAAAAAGTAATTGGGTCGTTTTCTTTGCCTTGGGGTTGACTCAGATACAAATTTCCATATAGGACACCGTCCCCCCAGCAAATTTCTCCAAAATATATGTGGTACGTCTCCATGTTGTAAATAGGTTTTCATCTCACTATGCAAAGGGATAGTTTTACCACAACTTTGAAGCCTGATAATGATGGATTTGGATGTATCCTTGTTTGTAGATTTGTTAGAAATAATACAAACAAATTCCTCCACTGCATCCTTCAAGAATGAATCTTGAGAGGAGATACTAACAACAGGTTGATTATGAAAGTCAGTGAGTTTGTCAAACAAGTCTGAGGCGCCCCACATGAGTAAGGTATCATAATTACTCCTTAAACTCTGAGACCTGATATCAATGGCCAAATTTTGTTCAGCAAGTTTAAGAATTTTCTCTTCCAGTGTTGATGAAGAATATAAACGGAAAATCATTATTTGTTCTAACTGTGAATCAATATGTATTTTTTGTAATGCTCTTAAATCATTTGCGGGATGCAAGTCGCTGTCGAATATGATTATAATGTCTACTGATGATAATTTGATGCTTGGATGAAGCGCACGAGACTCTACCAAGAAGATAAATCTACCCCTTTCTTTGTTAAATATGCTTATAGCAGCTTGCTTCTTTGATGAAATGCTTCCAAAGCCATCCACATGCTCATATGAGTCTTGACCAAACCTTTGATGAACATAACCAACTAATATATCTCCAAGTGAATAATAACCTTTTGCTCTTAAGGTACCACTCGTAGGCTATATATGTACATCAGAAGAAAAAAAACAAAATATAAATAGTTTCACTATAATGAGTCTTGTTGTATGCGCAACTTATCAATTGCTGCTTAAAGTTACATATCATTCAATTTTATACCTGAAAAAGGATAAGCACTCTTCGTTGGCATTTTTGAACCTCTGGCAGTACGAGGTCAAGAAACCGGAGTTTGCCACTTGCTTGTATGCCAACATCCAGTAACATACTTGGTTCACCATCCTTGACAAGCAATTGTTCAAGATTGGGATCCACGATGAAGGGATGATTACAACACTTCCAGGGCCAAAATATATATTAATTAGATACATATGATAACGAGAACCAAATTACTAATTTAATAACTGTTTTTGCAAAAATATTTCAATCTTCAGCCCAGGCCCCAGGTTTCCAAGGAGGTAGACAGGTAGTAGAGAAGCTTGCAAAAGAGTTGCAGTGTAGTGGGAACTGGATATATATTCAGATAAATATAGAAGTCCAAAAATGAATCAGAATCGTCGAAATATCTTTTTTGGTTTATAACAATGCTAACTGGAATTTCATTGAGAACTGATTCATACGCGTAAGCGGTTCATTCTAAAGTTACTATGTATCTAGAAAAAAAGAATGTGTTTAACAGCCATAAACAATGTGTAAAAACTGGTGTGTTTCATGCCCTTGTGAAAAGAAAAGGTGTCATAAATTTGTAACTCAAGTTCTAAGAATATATATTTAAATCATGAAGGCGCACATTAATAACATGAACTTTTATAGAAATAGATCTGGATCAAAAAAACAAAGAGTAGGAAGTAATCAATGGATTACCAAAACCAACCAATTACCATGATTAAGCCAAATAAATCAACATGAAGGACACTGAAACCAACATCCAGCTTGGGTTGTCAATCAACCAAGTTATTCATAGTTATACCAGAAGACCATAATAGTGATAATCTATTTGTATATAAGCTAACCAGGGTCATATATAATTTCATTTTTTTGTTACATTAGCAATCAAGGTTACATCAAGCTGATTAAACTAAAGGGAATTTTTTTCTCAATACTACTACTTTAGCAAATTTCAGATTGTAACAAATTGGATGGTTGCGATGGACCATTATGATACAAAGTAGCATGCGGTCCTAACACAAAAAGAATAGATATGACTAAAAGAAAAAAACAAGAAAAGAAAAGGGAATTGATGAAAGAATAATGCAAGCAGAAGAAACCTTGCGGTTAGAAATAAGAATGTCCTTGAGTGCCCCAAGAGTATCACTCTTTGAGCATGAACGAAGAGCCATGGCATTGGAAAGCAGGGTCGCACAATACTGCTCAAGCTGCACATTGCTAATCTCAACAGGAACCCAGAATTCTACAAACTTGGAAGAGTTAAATATACTTCCACAATTCTGCAGGTTGTTCTCCATCACTGTAACCTAGTGCGACCGTTAATAATACACCTCCAATGAGTCAATATTATTATAATGTTCCCCTTTCTTTCTTTTAAATCATCAAGACTTTTTTTTATCTAAAAATATGATCTAACTAGACAGAATTACTAAACAAATGTTGTATGTTGATATGAAACATCAAAATATTGACCAACCTTGTGACAAGACTCAAGTTCCTGCTGCTTCTCTAAACCATGGTTAATCCTGCTGCAGGATAATAAGAGTAACTGATCACTGTGAGCTGCACAAAAGTTGGATTCTGCTATGTATAAAGAATCATACTACTATCAAATAATTACTACTGTAATCTAGTTTTCTAGTTTCAAGTACGAGGAGAAGCGTTGATTATATAGATCATGGGAGGATGAAAACATGTATAACATACTCTAACATAATAAGATCATGCCTAAATCAGAGGCTAATAAAAAAATACATCTTATGTTGGCTCCCATTGATGTTGCAATACAAAAAAACAAGGGTTTACTTCTCCAAAATGTACAAAACTATACCCCAAATGTTAATGTGTGTATCCACCTTGGCACCTTCCAAAAATGTTATTGTGTGTATCAAACTTTCAAAAAGTGTGTTATTGTGTGTATTAAACTTACTATTGTATGTACTAAACTTA
>JAUEJL010132309.1:0-11216 GCA_032274825.1 Drosophyllum lusitanicum | reverse complement strand
ATATTTTTATTTTTAACTATTATAAATTAAGTATAAGGACATATTTGAGAGTTTAGAAAGTTTAGAAGGATATATACGTAATATTGATTTTTGTAAGGATATATATGTAATTAAGGAGATTTGTAAGGATATATATGAAATTCTCCTTTAATTTTATGATTTTCAGTTTGGTTAAAAAAGTTGGTAGATGTTTTCTAATTACAGAACTTAAAATTGTTGTTGTAAGAATTATTCATTAAATGTGTACTTAACTATTAATATTATAATAATATAAGTTTTATTAATCCATCATTATTAACCTAATTATATGTTATGTATTAAATAAATCTTACATTATATACAAGTCCTCCAGTTATTGTGATGGACAATATTGATCTATGCACTCAAATATAAATAAAGGTGCTTATCAAATCAATTAATTCTCAATTACTTAAAAGTTCTCTGTAGGAAAACACGTATGCACCAAAAATCATTTGTCATATTTGGAGATCAAGAACACACTAATCCATCATTACCGAAGGTAACCAAGAGAGTAATTAAAGGATAATCTTAATGGCTTCATCATCTTTTTCAAGTAACTTATGAAATTCTCTTCAAGTAGGTTATTCTTCTCTTGAGAATCATGTATTTTAGGCATAAATTGATCTTTGATTTTATATTGATGTTGCCCTGTTAACAACTGTTATTGATTTTCTATATATTGTGTTAGTGTGGCGTCTTATCTGGTGAGTATCATCTTGTAAAGAAAATGGAAAGATTAATGAAGTGATGAAGAGGTTCAAATAATCTATTCCTAAATTCTGAGACCATGGTTCATTTGTCTATTTCATGTACCATGCGGTCTTGCTTCTTTAGACGTTTACTATAATAGAGAAAAGAAGCTCCTAATATAGAAGAATTACGATACATTTGAAGAAAAGTACCCCAAAATGCAGTTGCTTACGTGGACGGATTATTATTATGATGAAGTGGGGGAGTGGATGGGATGTTATGTAATTTTGATTCTGTTTCAAGAATCATGCATGTTTTAATGCAATCACATTCCTCACATAAAGGGTCATGCATTCAAAATAGTAAACAAACATGTAACATGTTTTATTCACTCCCTTGTAATGACTTATTTAAGTTATAATAGATCTTAAACACCTATACAACAACTCTTTCACAAGAGTGTTTAGATAATAGATTATTGAGCTAATTACACCAATGGTCTCTTGGTTTATCCAAAATCACAAATTTCATCATTGTGCTTTAAAAATAACATTATTGATCCCCGTGGTAAACGTATGTTTTAACCTGGTACTTTTTCTGTTGTTGAGATTAACGGTTTTTTATGAATTTAGGTGGTCCTTTGTTTTTTTTGACGGGTGTCACCGGAAAGAGCATTTTTGTCGCCGGAGAAAGCATTTTGGTCGCCGGTCTTTTCGAGAGAGAGGGGGTATCAAAGAGGAGTGGAGAGAGAATGGAGGGGGGAGGCTTTGGGTATAAATAATATTGTTTTTAAAATTTATAAATAGTTTATTATGATTTAGAATTAAGAAAAATAAATTAAAAATAAGAGATAAGAGCATTGGTCTTTTCAAGTGACAGGGTAGTGACATTTTGTTTTTTTAAAGTGCACTAGTGACAATTAGACAATTAGTATAACAAAACACAAACCGTAAGAATTTTGGGCGTAACTAAAAGTTTAAGTAATAAGAGTATAATAAGTAACAAAACACAAAGACCAAATTTGTAATTTACTCAAAGTTCTAGTTAACAAAGTTGTAGAATTATGGATGCAAACGAGCCGAGTTACTCGTTAGCTACTCGAACTTGGATCATTAAAAACTTGAAATAAGCCGAGCCTTGAGTTCAAACTCGAGTCTAGAGCGAAGCTCATTTAGCAAACTAGCTCGAGCTTCAAAAAGTGAGCATGTTTATGCTCGAGAGTGTAAATAAGCTTTATTATAATATAATTTATACTTTGTATTTCAATATTTATATTAATATTAATCATTTTTATAAAAATTTTGAAATAATTCGCGAGCCTAAAAAATCCATTCTTGAAAGAGCAAAGCCTGAGTTTTATATATATTAAACAAGCATATCCTAAACTTAATATCATAATCTTTAAACGAACTGACATTAAACCCAAATATAAAAAGTTTTAAACAATCCTGACTCGATAAGTATTTGCAATTTACAGAATTGATTTTTATTGACCAAAAAGCCCTCGGTTTATAATAAAGTTCTAATCGCATGTCCATCTACCTCAACAAACCCCGCTTCGCTTTTAACAAGTTCGAATCTTTCGGTCTGCATCATCTCCATCGCTTTCTCGGTTGCATCATCTTCTCCCTCTCCAGGTTTGTATCTCTCGGTCAATGTTCGATTTTAGGGCTCAAATCGTGTTTCAGATTAGTATAATCTTGTTAGGATTGCTGTTTTTGGGACTGTTTTATTTGTCAGTTTAGATGTTTTTTGGGGCTGTTTTTAGGGCTCCATCTTGTCGCGCTTTCGGATTCGAATTTTTAGTTTAATTGGCTTAGTACAGCTACTACCCAACTCTCGAAGCTTCTGTTCCTACTTCCTAGAAAAAATGGTTCCTTGAAATTTGGTTTAAGCTAGAATTGGTGTTTGAGATATGGCTAACTTTAATTCTTCGAATGCTAAATTTTATCTTCAGAACTTCAATAGAAGGTCCCTTTCTTGTGTTATGTAGTTAACGTTTTAACTACTTTTCCATATCATTGCACAATCACCTGTATCATCCTGTCACACCCAGGATTCCCCTCAATTCTTTAATCTTTCTTACGATCAGCTCTAAAACCACTTGTTAAGCTTCAAGCTTCAACAATGGTAGTTTTAAGCAGAGAAAACCTCCCTTTCACTGATTTCTCCTGTAATTTCTAAGAAAGATATCCACGATTATAAGATAGGGGGATATATATACCCCAGGTAACATGGCACATGACTCCTTAACAGAATTCCATGATTAGCCGCCTTTTAATTCACATCTGTCTGATTCATAAATAAAAGAAAACAAAAATACGATAATGAAATGTAATAAAAAAAGATGATTTATCAATACTAAATTGTTTCTACATACATTACTAGTTAGGGCTGTTTTTATTTGTGAATTTGGTTTGTCGTGTGTCGTGGCTTGACATATATTTGTTTGTAAATTTGGTTTGCTATATGTCATGGTTTAACATACAGTATTTAGTTAGGTTTGTTTTTATATATTATGTACTTCTTTCTTTTGTGAATTTGGTTTGTTAAGTAATTTCAACTTAGTTTAACAACCTTTAAACAAAAGCAAATAAGACAAGCATTGATTTTGTCATGGTAGAATCAAGCTAGTACGAGGTTTCTTATTTCATTCATCATGTAGGTAGTCAAGTACGAAATGGATAAAGCACGTATTCGATACTCGACGGCAAAAATAGATCCATTTTCAATATTGCATATTTACGTCTAGGCTAGTTGACAATATGTCCATATCACAAGGTAGGATGAGTTGAATACTTGAATGTATTTCACAAATTTATGTGCCATGCTTAAAACATTGGGATGATTAAAAGCTGCTAGAAATTTGGATATTGATGAACAAAGAATCATTTTTCGTCACATCATAGCTCATAGTTTTAAGAATTGAGTGATGGTATTTCATTTTTATCATTCGGGAGAAATCATTAGTAGATATTTCATATTTCATATTTCTATACAAATTTTCCCATGTTTTTACATGTACTTATTATTAACCTAATGATACATTAGTAAAGTAAACTAGAAATTGCAAAGTAATACAAAAGGGTAATTATGTCATTTGTCTTTTTTACATGTCCATTCCATTTTTTCAACTAAACACATGACAAATTCTAATTCCTTCTGATCCAATTCCTTCGGATTCCAATTTGTCAAAAATTCTACAAACCATATGGGGCCTAAGAGAATCTAAACATTCCTTTAAACTTTGGAACGTATATTCCTGGGGTATGAGAAAAATGTGATTCCATTTGTTCAAGGAATGTTACAGATGACAAATATACCCTGTACACATAGATCCTTCGGATAGTCTCGCCGCTCTCACCATCACCATGTTGTGTGTTTAACTACAAATCACACCAGTTTAAGGAAATCGGTGACTCACCATTGAATGAGAAGTCGACCCTCACCATCGTGATACTTTATCTGTTTTAAAATTGGGGTTTGATACTTTGATTATTGAGAAATCGAACTTTCCGTCTTAGATTATCAGGGTTTTTTTAACATGTTTTTCTTTTATTCGATATACTTCTAGCTCTGTTCTTATTCTGCTTTTAAACCAAGTGGTCTTTTTTTATTATTTTCTTTTTAAGCATGATTATTGGGGTTCTCTTTTAACCTGTTTTTCTTTGATTATAGCAATTCATGAGACTATGAGAGTCAAGTGGTATGTTCTTATGCTGCTTGTAAACCAGATTGTTATTTGATGTTGTTGCTTCTAATCTGATTTCTGATGTTGCTTCTAAACTAGATATGCTTGTGTTGTTTATTTTGATATGCTTATGTTCTAAACCAGATTGTTTATTCTCCTTGTTTATCTGATATGCTTGTGTTGTTTATTTGATGCTGCTTTCAATATGTCTATGTTGTTTAAGATTCGTCTCAATTTTTTTCAATATGAACAAGCTATGTCTCGGCTCAGAACATAACCCAACCAAGGCAACACTTATATGCTCAAAACCTCATGTACCAACAATAAAAAAACTAAATGAAAGGCTAAAGCAATTGATGGTTCCTTGGTATGGAATAAGTCAAATAACTAAACAAAATGTTTTAGTTGATTACTCATTTCGAGTAAAGCTTTCTACTTTAAGATACCAATTGTGTTTGGGTGCAAATAAAATTAGACAATTCTTGGTCTTTACACGTAGATCAAATTTATGAATATTTATTTTATTATTTTTGTTAGATTTCACTTCAAAATCATTCAGTTTTCCTACACCTCCTCAAATTTACAAGCTGTTTCCAAAGAAACACTTATCAATCTCTCACCATTTGTTTTTGACTCCAACAGCCGCCTTTTAATTCTGGCGCTAGCGCTAGCACCATTTATTTTTTGTGCTCCATTGCACCACTTGATCTTAAATCTCTTCAGCACAACCTGGTATTACTGCATTTAATTTTACATTTCGTTATTTACTTTTGTATTATCCTATCCGTAGTTGTGTACATGCTGTTTTTCTTCTCTTTAGTTTACAGATTGTGTGCTCTATTTTCTACTCTTCTTATTTTGATCTCCTTTTCAAGAATCAAATTAAGTAAGAAAGGGGCAACCACCTGTAAATCTGATCCACACAAGGTGCAATTACTTTTCCTTGCATTTTCAGGTGTGTCATACATCAATAAGAAAAGATCTAGTAACATGAAACGATCTTCCCTAAAGCATGAACTGACTCTCGCTTTCACAAATTTGATCCACCTGCAAAGACCAAGAATTATGATTTTGTTTACATCCAAACACAATTCCTATCTTAAAGTAGAAAGTTTTACTCGAAATGAGTAAATAACTTAAAACATGATGTCAAGTGGATCCTTCCATTTAGTCTTCTTTATTGTTGTTACATGAAGTTTTGTGCATACAAGCATAAAGCATTTGCCTCAGTTAGGGTATGAAACTTAACTCGGGTTACTTATTTTCAGGGACTTATTAGCAGAAGCTTTTTACCTCTGGTAAATGGAATCATCTCTTGGCTGCACTCTTGCATATTCAGACCACTTGAACCTTTTTGTTTTCCGTCCAATTCTTGCCTTCTCATTTGTACTTTCCTTGCTTGTTTTTGGTTGGTTTCTGGCTTGGAAGCTACTACTGGTTCACGTCCCTTTGGTCCAGGAGATATTTGGTCTTAAGAAGAAACATCATCTTCCCAAACCCTTAACTCGCCACAGATTCTCACGTTTTTACAATACCCTTAGCCTTAATAACAACAATAATTCCAACGTATCTCCTCCTTAATGGCTGGTAAATTCCTAATTCTTGTTAATCATTTTCATCTTCACTTTGTTCATCTTGTAATCATTATGGTAATTTTTGCATAGATATGATTTTGTTTTGTATTTTTGGAAGTGGTTTCAAAGGAATCTTGATCTTTACATATGGTCATGTCTAGAACATAGTAATTTTGTATATGGTCATGCAACATGGACAGAATGATTTCTTATTATTATTCTAGGTTTAAAATATTCCTTTTCCTTCCCTGATGAAGAATTTAGAATTACTTTAGGTTTTGCATATAGTTTAACTGTGGTGACTCTTGTAGCCATAGATTTAAGCTATTTGTCAAAAAATTTAAAACTCGTGAAGCAGTTTCATGTAGGGAATCGACAGTTTACCTTGGTTTCATTCTTTTCAAAATAAAATATATTTTTTTACATATTGGAATAGACGGCTGCCTTTCAAAAGCAGACCAGATCTTGTGTTTTTTAGTTTGCGTTTCTTTGTTTTTCAAAATGTAATTACCTTGATTCCTATCAGTTAGTTGCTATCTAGTGTTTGAGGTCATCTATGGTGACTAAAATAACAATTATATATTTTGTCTTGTCATAAGAAACTTGCTAACCTGCATATTAAATAACAATTAGTAGTTCTGTACTTCTGTGTGCTAATGCTGCTTTAAAGTCCTTATAAAATAATAAAACTTAAAAATTAAATTGCTAATTAACAATGATGCCATTGGTTTTAGTTATATGCGTTTCTCGAATGTATTATAGACATTTTAGATCATTGGTTTGACTTTTAGAATTCAGAGACTCTAATTACCATGTTTTCTTTTGAGTTATGGGTGACGAGTGTTTTCTTGTTGGATTCAGGTTGATTTGTGAAAGTTATTATTAACATTGATTAGCAATGGCGTTGAGGCGTTTTTTTGGTTTTTCTGATGGTGAGCTAATGAGATCTGATTCAAAACCTTGTTCAAGGTTGATGAGGCATACTGCTGGCGTTTTTAGCGTTGGGGGTGCCTTAGGATTTTGGATTCTCTGTCGTTTGCATTATGGTATGTTACCTGTATTGGTATATTCAACTTCTATCCTCTTGCTCTTTGTTATTCTTGAATTATCTTGGAAAGGCTATCTGAATATTCTTGATATGTTTTATAACTTTAGTACATATGTCGTTTATGATATTTGAGTTAAGATGTTTTGCGTATAAGATACAGATGCGTATTTGAAGCTGATCCTCCCTAAACATAGTTTAAGGAACTTATATGACTCACAATGACAGCAATACCAAATCCGCCTGTGTGGGGAATGGACCTTTGAGACGGAGGTTGTAGCAAATGTTCTGCACTAAGAGAATATCTTATACTATGTCTATTGCATCTTTTACATGATAAACTTAGATTTTCTGTTTTAAAATGTTGTAGATATTGTATTCTATTACATCTATAACTAACATTACCACATCAATTGTATTATGTTGTAGGTCCTAGAGTGAATGTTCCCCGAAGTCTAAGGTGGGCAGGCACCGGGGCCATCACTGTAAGCGCAAGCACGGCTTTACTGGTGCGTCTATTTAGTCCTGAATGTGAACCCCAAAACATAGAGGCCTATGACAAGAAAAAATAACCATTTATTTGCATTTTAATTCTAGTTTGTTGCTTTAGATTATACACTATACCCTGTTTACGTATGTGTGTCTTTTGCTTTGAAGAACCAAGATTCTGGTCGAAAGTTGGTTTACATACATCGTAAAAGTCCGTTATTGCTCGAAACGATTCGATATTGTACATAAAATCTATATTTTGACTTGTTCGGTTTAATATTTGTTTGTATCCAGGTTATTCCTTGTTGATTTGATTTGGTTCACATTGAATCTACCTAGATCAAACATGTTTTTTGCTATACAACATGTCAACATGGATGACAATATGTTGGTTATCAAAGCTCTATCTAATGCTATAAAGTCTTTGATTAATAAAAAGAAACCTTAATGTAGTTCTAATACTCAAAATGATGTTTAGTGTGTATAAGTAAGTTTAGGAAGTAATATTAATGAAATAATAATTTAAAACTTGCCAAAATATATTCTACAAAACCAAGGATAAGGCAGTGTTTTTCTTAGACATTCTGTAATTTTAATTTCTCCTAATTCAAATCCCTAATTCCTAAATCACTGATGAAAATCCTAAATAAATGTGAAACCAATAATAACAAATATATTGTGAAAATCCTAAATAAAAAATAAAACAAGTTAAAAAATCATACATAAAAACAAACATGATTTCTATATTGTAAACAAGATAATCGTGAAATATTTAACTCTGTAATAATTACTAAGAAAAAGTGTACAGTTTCCGAGTTTTAACTTTTTAAACAAATCAAACTCGATCTTTGTCAAATTTAAGGTCATAAGTCGTGTAAAAAACGAAAAAAAAACTCGACCCATCAATAATTATTGTTATAGTTTTTGTGCTATAACTTAAGACATGGATCAAGTCATGGGTAGTTAGAATCCACTATAGAATCAACTCGGTTCTTTCTTCCACCATGTCCAGGTTTTGTGTTCTTCGAGTTTGTTTCTAGATGTGTGTGTATGTGTTTTCTATTCATCCAAATTTGTTATTAAGATTACCTATATGTGTAAATGATTAATGAACCCTTTAAGAACGCTATGAAGAAGGAGAGAACTATTGAAGAATACAAATTAGTGATTAAAGATTAAAATTAATGTTAAAAACTAAAAATTAATATGTAAATGTTCATTTGTCAACAAATGAACGTTTACTAAAAAAAATAAAAGACGGTTAAAATCAAAAATTATTTTTATTTTGTTTATTTGTTACTAAAGTACCAATTATGTAATATTAAAGTATCAATCAGCATAGAGTGAGTTATGCTAATGTAGTGTGAAGTATGAGATGCTCCGGTATACCCCATGCTCTTAGAGATGGGTAAGCTGACATGGCAATATGAAAAACAAAATTTTGATTTTTAAAGCTTTTTACACTGTGAAGTGTGAATGCTCCAACTTTGTAAAAACCAAAATAGTAAATTGGCCCAAGAGCATGTGTAAGGCGGACCTCATGGACGCACAAAATGCCACGTCTCCTTGGCTTGCAATGGGCCACAATTATAGGCCCCAGTTTAATTAATAAAAAAAACAAAATTACTTAAATGTTTTTCATAATACTATTTTATATATCTTTAATATTACTTTATATTTATCATAAACATATTTTGTATAAACAATTTTTATTCATCGTTAAATTTTATTAAAACAGTAAATAATTAATTTGTTACTCATTAAGATAAAATCTTAAATTTATGAAAAAGATGAAATAAGTTGGTCTAGAATAATTAATAATTTCCTTTTCATGTAAGAACAAGTAGAATGATAATCTACTAACCTCACAAGACGAGCTGGCATGCGGTGATTATTTGGCACCTTTGTAAATATTTAGATGCTTAAATTTTTTTTTTCGCTATTATAAATAATACTCTTTTATGATCATAGTAATGAACTGTGTGTTTTTTTATTTGTCCTAAACGAAATTATCCGCAGTGTCTATATGTTCAGTTTGTAACTTCGTATGATTTATAATTGATTAACCAATTTTTATAGCCGAACCATCAAAAATTAAACGATAAACGAATAAGTGGTTAATCAAAACCAAACCATGCCTCCAAGATTTTATGGTGAAAACTATTAGGGGTTGACCGCTTATTAGAATTTTCATCGGCTCATAAGTCATAAGCTAATTTGTAAAAGTTTATTATTATTTGTTGAACGAGAAATTAATGATAAAAATTATATAAAAGTTTAAGGCACCATACCAAGTTCTCAGATATTAAAACGTACACCATTTGCTCCATACAAACTAACATCCTATATATCCTTGCGACTTAATTCTATGCTTAATTAATCCACAAATACGAAATAGCTTGAAATTGGCTCTAGATTTGATAAAGATTAAACATTTAAACGCCTTATCTGATTGAAAGAGTTTGTCGTTTCTAAACTTCCACATAAGCCAAAGCTGGTAAACATAGATCACCACCGTAAATGTTTGTACCTTGCTGCCTTCGAACTTGAAGTCGATCAACAACGACATCGTCTTCACCTGAAATTCCGACACTGAAGTCAAACTCGTACTTCTTCGTCGACTTTCGCCGACCATAGAGCTTTGCACGTGTATGAATGGTGAATTTGTTTTGTTTTACAGCGTATATACCGTATACCGTAGTATATGCATATACATGCCATTTCCTTTCTGTGCATCTGAATTTGGCATTTTCAAGTTTATTAGTCGATTAATTTAAGCTTCATCATTCGTACATCAAAAAAATGAACTTATGTATGTTATTAAAATTGTTTCAGGAAGACAGTTTCTGAAAACCGAATTCTAAAAAACAGTCCAGGAACGATTCTTGAAAGTCGAATTAGTCTATCAATTTAAGCTTAAAACTTATTTAAGTTCATCATTTCGTACATCAAAAAAATGAACTTATGTATGTTAGTAAAATTGTTTCAAGAAGACAGTTTCTGAAAACTAAATTCTGAAAAACAGTTCAGGAACGGTTCTTGAAAATCGAATCCTGGAAAACAGTTTAGGAAACAAATTCATGAGCACCGAGTTCTGAAAATAGTTTCCGAAAAAATGTGTTCCTAAAAGTTCAGGTAACATATTCCCGAAATTCTGGTTCTGAAAACTGATTTCTGAACGACCAATTCTGTAAGGTGTTCAGGAAACTGATTCTTGAAAATCTGGTTCTAAAAACTGATTTCTAAACGACAAGAAACTGATTCTTGAAGAGGTTCTGGAAACTAATTCATGAAGACAAGAGTTATGAAGGAATTGTGGAACTGTAGCAAAAGAGAAAACCGGAAGAGCGGCCGAGTCTCGTGTGTAACGCAATTCCCTTAAACAAATTCGCCATTTGTTCCTGAGGTACACATCCTATGAGAGAGTATTTTCGTATTGATGCGTTGTGTGTATTTAAAAACCGAAATAATTATTTCATTATTAATAGATAGTTAAACCAAGCTACGCGAGATCGAGATTTTGAAGTTGCATTCATGTCAGAAGGTTGCGCCTACACACAAGTTTAGCGAATTTAGCCTATAAAATCCACAATCAACACCTTTGCTCTCGGGTAGATCATGAAGGAAACTGTAACGACCCGATTTTCGTGATAAATATTATTATCGATAAATGGATTTAGATTTCAAAGTTCAACTTATTATTAAT
>JAUEJL010132298.1:0-11216 GCA_032274825.1 Drosophyllum lusitanicum | reverse complement strand
TTTGGGCAGAGTAGCGATATGGTGGAAGTGTGTGTGTGAAAATCGGATGGAGATGAGCTTGTATTTATAGACCCAAATTTCTGGCCGACGCGTCGCGTCGTGACCTAAGAACGCGTCGCGTCGCGACGTTACTGACACACGCCACCGGACTGACACACGCTACCGCCTGACACACGCAACCTTGACACGTGTTTTGCCGCCCAAACGCGTCGCGTCGCGTCGCGATCTCGAATTTCCAGAATTTTCCATTTTCTTTTATTTTATTTTCTTTTCTTTTATATAATAATATTCCATTATTATTATTAACAAGTTGAACTTCGAAAATAATATTCATTTCTCGATAATAATATTATTACGATATTCGGGTCGTTACACAACTGGCACCACCATCATCACCACCGCCACCACTCCATGGATCTATCACCACCACCACCATCGTCTATCTCTCTCTCCTATCTTTCTCTCTCTACATGTGGGTGTCTTTCAAGTTCCAGATCTCTCTCTCTTTTTGTTCTTCAAGTTCTAGATCTATGGGTCCACAATCACCACTGTCTCTCTCTCTTTAAAGTTCCAGATCTCTCTATCTCCCTGTTCTTCGAGTTCTAGATCTCTCTCTCTCTTTATCTTTTTGTTCTTCAAGTTCCAGATCTACATGTTGTAGGTGTTCTTCAGTTGTGTTCATGTGTGTGTGAGTATTGTGTTCATGTTGATGAGGTGATAACATTTGAAGATAAACAGATTTCTTAAGGAAGAAACACATTTGTGGGTTTTTGAGATAACATTTGAAGATAAACAGATCTGTGGATTTTTGAGAATGAAAAGATGTGTACGATTTCAATTTGGGTTTGAATGTGTTGATCTGTTATAGACTTCTTTGATATATTTATTTACCATCTACTCCAAAATTCTTTGATATATTTACGGGGCTTTGTGTTCCAGATTTTAAGTTGAATATGTAGATTTATGTTTGCATCTGTTGAACACCACGAATCATAAGAACAATAAAGACCACGAATCCTAAGTACATATGAACACCTTCATGAAATTAATAATAATAAATTTAAATAATTTTTAGAAAGATAATTCATAATTAATAGTTAATTAATTATTGTAAAACGTTAATTAGTAGTTAATTATTATTAGTTAGTTGGTAATTAATCTATTACATAAACTATTTATATTTTTTAGAAAAAAAGTAAAAAATAATTAATGATGACATGGTGCTAATTAGATTGCCACGTATACAACTATGTTAGCTGATGGTGATGACTGGACTGCCATGTGTATAGTCACGTCATCACTAACCTGCTGACTGGGCGGTCAACAGGTCTAAGAGGTCATTGTACCCTTTTTTGTTAAAAATTTAAATTTATGATTCTTTCTCGGCAAAAAAAATTGAACGCTACCTTTATTGACAAATTTCGATATTTAAGTTACCTTTCTCGATAATTTACCTATAAATCTATACTTTGTTTAGTATAAGATTTAAACTCAAAACATTAAGAAACACCTTAAACACCCGTATCTTTTAATAAATGGGTTAATTTCATAGAATAATAATCAAGTTTCACTTTTGTTCCACTAAAGTCACTTATACTTTAGTAGCACTTTAAAAACCACTCAACTTTCAAAATTGTTCCATTCGTATGTAATTTACTTGTTCTAGCAGGTTAACAAGTTAACTTTAGGTAAACTTGATCTTTTAGATTCGAATACATTTAAAAAAATACATGAATAATAAACATCAAGACTTATTCATCATCATCTATTAACTCCATTTGCCATCACCTACTTCTAAAAAAACATTGTCATTGATTAACATTATTAAAATTTGATGTCCAATTCTCACCGCAAAGATATACTCATTCAACTTATGATTTAATTTATAATCTTTTAAAAGAAATACTATAACTCAGGTAGTTGGTAAATTTTAATTTTAATATATAACTCAAGCTCGATAAGTAGGTTAGTCCAATGCTCACCATAAGAAGTTGTAAGTTGTAATTGTTTACCAAAATTAAGTATTATTATATAATTTGTTATATAATTGGTTGTATAAGTTATTATAAGAAAAGGAAAATGTAAAAGTATATTTTAGGTGTTTTTTTTATTTAAGGCGAGGGGAATAATGAAATATCGATGGGATTGAACTTCAATTGACTGCCTTTTTTATATTAAATTAATTATTGGATATTATTTAAATTTTAAATTCTATTTAAATCTAAAAAAATAAAGTTTACCTAAAGGAAATTTTAATAATGTCAATCGATGACAATGTTTTTTAGAAGCAGGTGATGGATGGCAAATGGAGTTAATAGATGATGATGGACAAGTCTTGATGTTTATTATTCAAGTGTTTTTAAAAATGTATTTAAATCTAAAAAATCAAGTTTACCTAAAAATAACTTGTTAACCGCTAGAACAAGTAAATTACATAAGAATGTAAGAATTTTAAAAGTCAAGTGGTTTTTAAAGTGCTAATAAAGTATAAATGACTTTAATATAACAAAAATGAAACTTATTACTATTATATAAAACTAGACTAAACGTCCGTGTGATACACGAGTTGGTTTAAACGATAATAAATATTAAACATTAATAAAAACATATTAAATTATAATAAAACGCGAATTAAATGAGAATTTAAAAAATGACGATGTACGACATCAACACTCTAACCAGCGGTGGAAACATCGACGGGAGTGGGAGGGCAGACTTGACGGCAGAAACGTGGTATCATGATACGAAGAGACGTGATTGTATTTCTTATATAAGTCATCAATCATTATTGTTACAATTAATGGTAATAAAGTTAAACGTTATTGGATATAATTAAAAAGAATTTAAAAGGATTGTAAAATATTTTAGAATGATAAAACTAAAAATTTGGTTAATTGTGATATTTTAAAATATTATAAAGGGTAAATATGATATTTATAAATTAAGATGGGTAAATACGATTTTATATGATTAATAAGGGCATATATAAAATTATCTTTAATAATTTTAACTTTAAAAAGTCAAAATTAATTTTTTAATTTTATATGAATTTATATTAGAAGATTAACCCTTAATAAATCTATCCGGGGTATTATATTTGGAGTTAAAGGTCACCAACTTGGGACAAGTTAAAGAATAATTGTTTGACTACTACTTTGAATTCTATCAAGATTTTTACTCCATCGGCATGGGGAAACCGAAATTGAGTATATTTAATTTTTTGTTTAAATTTAAATTCTCATTTGTTTTTTCTTTCAGAGACGGATTATCCTATCCTATGGGTTCACGCGTTCACCACGCGCTTAAGTTTTCACTATCGAAAACCCCCACTCACCTTCACAACCGCCAGTGCGTGACGTACACACACCGAACCCTCCCTCACGCCTCTAACTTCTTTATAAACCTTTTTCCAAACATCAATTCCCCTATCCTCCTTTATAAAACCCTCAATCCTCCGTTAACACCCACTCAATTGCAACAAAGAAGGCTCAAGAACACCATCAATCATGAGTTACTACAATCAAGGCCAACCCCCAGTTGGTGCTCCTCCTCCACAAGGTCGGGTTTTCATTCAATTTGGTTTCTGATTAGATATTGTCTGTTTTCGATCTAATTTACGAATTTGGGGAATTGGGTTTGTTTGTTTCGATTGATTAGTGAGTTAAGGAATGTCGTTTGATTCGTGTAGGTTATCCACCAGAAGGGTATCCGAAAGATGCGTACCCGCCACCGGGTTACCCTCCGCAAGGGTACCCGCAACAAGGGTATCCACCGCAGTATGCCCCTCAGTACGGTGCTCCACCTCCGCCGCAACAGCAGCAACAACAAAGTAGCGGTTTCATGGAAGGCTGGTAATTACTGATTTTTCTCTTTCTCTCTTATGCATGCAATTGTCAATTTAGATAGAATAAAGATCAGATCTTGACAGCCCGATCTCAATTTTGTCTGTGCAAATCGATATGATATTGATCGGTGGAGTGGACTACTGAGTATTGACTTAGAATCTGGAGTTCCAAACACATGTACATGTTTTCCTGGGGTGTTTTTGTAATTTAATTAAGTTCATATCTGTTGGAAGTTCTAATTTTGCTTGATTTAGCTAATTTTAAGGCAGATCGTGAGGTATCAAACACTTGGTAGCAAATCATACTCTTAAAACTAAAATTTACAGAAGATAAAAGAGTCTCCTTGCACTTTGGATTATCGGTGGATCTCTAAAGTATATAACCACTAATGTGACTAGTTCTAAATTTAAATATATGATCTCGTATATCATATATTTACTGAGAATATATATCCGTATATCATGATCTCCGGATGTTCTACATGGTTCTTTTGTGCACTTGTATGAATAAGAGCACACATAGTGAGTTAGTGGTGACGGTCGTGACTGGCCCATGACTAAATGCCCTTGGTGGTGATTGTCATGACTCGACAAACATGTTTGTTAAATACTTTGAAGGCAAAGAAAGAAAGAAAAAGCCTTAATGGAGATCACCGTGTCATACAATTCATCTAGTGGTGATGGTGGGGATTGGGCATCATCCACCCTTACTACGGCCACTCTAAAGCTTATCTGAACTTGGTTGAAGACACGTCATTCATATAAATGAATATGACCCGTGCACGTTTTTGCTGGATTGAATGTTTATAGTGACGTAGTAGCATATTCCTGTAAAGGGTTTGCATTTTGAGTTTTTGACATTTTTAGCATTTAATAAAATACCAAAAGTGTGTCCTTTGTTTGGACCACAACGATGTTTATAGCACAAAATGGAAGCCCAACGAATATCTCGTTTTCTTGTGTGTCAAAAATTCCATTTGAACAACTGACATTTCGTTTTCTTTTCGTGGGTCTTAAATGTATTGAACTTGTATGCCTCGTGTGCATCGAAACAATGATGGAACCCATAAACTTGAAACTAAATAAATGGAGACATAAACAAAAAACTATTATTAAGTTATGATGTAATTGTTCTAATAGAAGTGGTTAAGGAGGCTGTAAATGTTTTTTGATTTGTTAAAGTGTTGACTTTCTTGTTTTAATGTTGATTATCTGCAGTTTGGCTGCACTGTGTTGCTGCTGCCTGTTGGATGCTTGCTTTTGAGTGAATTATGGATGAGTAGATGGTGTACAAGTTATGAAGATTTCATTTGAGCAATCAAGAATGGGACTTGACACCAGATTTGAACCTTTCTTTTATCTTTTTGCATATGAGTTTGGACTGGAAATTGAACTGAAATTGTACCTAGTGGTTTCTCTTCTGCTCATCTTTTTATGAATCATTAGTTATTGTTTCTGCATATACTTTGACTTACGGGTTTGATGATTGTATGGGGTGATCTCTTTTGGCTCGCTGGAACCTCCATGTTTGTGGCATACCAGAAAATCTTATTCTGGTTTGCTGCATCGTGTTCTTGGTGCTTTAGTTCGTACTCTCTTCCTCATAAAGGAAATAATTAAAAAAAGAAAAACATTTCGGTCGCCATTTGCAGATTAAAACAAGCTTTTTTAACGCAATAATCCTGCTGCTTAGAAAAAGAAAAAGAAAAAGAAAATCTTTTATATTATTATTCCCAAAACCAATGAATGGTTTGTTTAAAAAATAAAGTGTAAATATGTGAAAGACAAAAATTTTCCCTCTTGGTGTAACAAATGGTGGGCTCATGAGTCATGGTTGGTGCTAAATAGACCACTGTACGTATTCTTTTGTTTAATTTAATTTAGTTTTGTTTTTTTTTATTTAAAAGGCGGCTGGAAAAAAAAAAGATTTTGGATGTAAGTAAGAGCGTCAAGGTCTCCTTCTCCCTCGTTATCTTATACTTATATTTCAAACTTAGAAAATACATATCTTTATACTTCTCCCTCGTCTTTAACCGTTCTTTTAATTTAAGTTTTAACTAATTATTGTTAGTTTATTTAATTAAAATATGGAAATTACACAAACATTACAAATAACTACAAATTACGACCGAGTTAAAAATATAAAGAAATAATTTACCAACTATATTTCTCTCTATTTTTTTAAAAAATTTGCTCTTGGAGTCTTATTGGCTAAAAGCCTAAAAGTTATCCATCATTGAAAATTTGAAATTGGAAGTTTGTTTGTGATTTGCTTTGGGGTTAAAATGCTTTGCAAATTGCAATTGAGATATGTGTTTAAAATTAAAATGGGTCAAAGTAACCAATCGATGGTTATTTTGTAACCAAATGTGATTTGTTTTGAAGTACAATCGTCGAACTTCAGTTTGGGTTTGAAATGATAGAGCTTTTTTTAGAAATTTTTGAGACATGATGGAGGGTTATCTCTTGTCGTGACAAGGAACTCTAGTAGCGTGAAATATGCCTAAAATCACTCTTAAGTTTTCTAGAAAATTTGGTGCGGCACAAGCCCCTTGGTTGCTCGCGAAGTGCCAAATTGCCCCTAAACCTCAATTTAAGCCTCCTAAACCTTAGTTATGATCTTGGGATGGTTCATAGGCACTTATGGTCATGTTTTAAAGGTTCTAAACCTTAGATTAACCATATGAATGGCCTTCATTGCTAAGTTGATGATTCAACTTTTAAATAGGATTGGATTGAGCTTGAATGACTTGATATTGGCTTAAGTGTTTGTTGATACTTGAGTTGTGAATTTGTGATCATCATGTGAGTGCATTGATTTTTCAAACCTGAATACACATAAATATTGTTTGAACTTGATAATAATCTATCTGGTTTAATTGTTTGACACTTTGTAAAACATTGAATATGTTGTTTATGATTTTTATGGTAATGCTTAATGATATTAGTATGTGTTTATTGATCCACACAAGATTATGCCTTGTGTATTCTTTATTTTAATTACTAAAGACAAAAGATGAATAAGTATGTTTACATGATTGATTGTGGTGTTCATTGTGTATAATTGATTGTACACTAAGACTGGAATCGAGATAAAACATGTTATGTGTTGGGGGTGTCCATTGTGAGTTTGAGTGGACACTGAGGATGAGACATGTTTGTTGAAAGCCATGTGATGCTATAATGAGATAAATGGCCTAGTTGAGTCATTATGCTTGGACGGGTTGTGGAAATGATCATTTAGTGACACAGACAACTTTGAGGGGTCTCCTATTCGGATTAAGACAGTCTTGCATCATAAGTTGTCTTAACGAGTCGAGTGAATTGCTTGGTGCTCCTCCATAAGCTCGAGTGATATGGGTTCTTCCTTCGGTGAGATGTTGATACGGTCAACTATCGTGTGTGAGACAATAACATAATGAACTATTCCACCAAGTATTGAAACATTTGAAGGAGATAAGTTAAAAACGGATTCAAGTTGATATGTCATATGTATGTCAAACTTGTTTTTAAAATATGATGATTAATGTTTGTTTTGTGTTAAACTTTGGTTTACTAGCAATTTATAGCTAACAAACTTTTGTTAAAATTGTATGTATTCTCAAATGGCACATAGGTCGGCATGGTGAGCATTGAGTAACAATTTTTGGGCTCTTCGTGGATCATGTTTGGAGTTGACTTTTGATACATCGTATTATACTTATGTTAATGGTTAAGAAACAAGTGTGTAACACCTTGTTGAGTCGTTTATGGGTCATGTTTGTAAAGATTTTGCAAATGTGTAGTAATCACCAAAACTTGATACATTTTGACATGCCTTTTGTAAATTACCAAATTGTGTAAGGTGGCTCCGCTTGTAATAAGTCATTTTCTAAATCATGTATCAATGTACTTGTAAAAGTTTAAATTTGGTGTGAACATTATCAGTGTTACACCTCTAATTTTAGGAGAGATATAAACACCTCTTTCTTAATACAGACTATATTTTTCATCTTTTCCTTATCAAATCCATGTTGCTTCAATGAGATCACTGTCATGGTTAGGGTTCCTCTCGTTTATTAGTTAACACCGATTAAGGTTCCATCAGTTAATGCCGATAGGGGTTCCATCGCGTTTTTCATTCGTCAGATGTGAAACCCCTCAGTTTTGTTTTTCCTTTTCTTTCAATTGCTTTTCAAAGGTGAGCAAGGATGACAAACTCTACTTTTGTTCTTGCCACCTCTTTTATTTTTCCTCGGAGGATAACGACGATGAACCTTGACTTTGTAAGGACGAGGCAAAAGGTGAAGTTGTGGATAAAAAAAGTTAAAACAATTGTTTTTCCCTAATAAAAGAACTTAGGGTGCGTTTGGTTTGTTGGAACTAAGAATTGGAATCGGAATCCTTAGAAATTGAAATCCTAAATGATTTGGAATTTGAATTCCAATTCCTTAAAAGTGTGTTCGGTAAGGAATTAGAATGTGCACCAAGTTTGGAAGGTTTGTGGCCACAATCACCATGACCACCCAACCAGTCACCAAAACAACCTAAATCGAAGTAGCCGTCGGGAGGAAGCATCACGGGTAGAAACCCTAATATTAGATTCTCGCCATCCGTGATAGTCGAAGCCCTAATCAAAGTCCCCCTTCAAAGATTCTCGCCATCCAAGCCCTAATCTGTGTCATCTAAGTCAAGATTCCCACTAGTCGAAATCCTAATCCATGTATTCTATGTCAAGATGGTGAATAGCAATCATCGTTGATGGTGAAGACGATGAAGACGCATGGTCAATAGTATGAAAATGGGTAGAAAATAATGCTATTAGGAGGTTGGCGGAGATAGAACAAAGAAGGGAACGAAGGTGTCATTAGAGGTTGCCGAAGATGGAACAAGGAAGGTCGCCAGAGGCCGGAGTTTACCGGAAGTGAGGGGAGAAGACAGTCCTTGTTTGATGGAAAGTGAATTCCATCCAAACTTGGATGGAATGTAAAATCCCATATTTGATGGAATCTTGCTTTCATTTTAGAATCATTTTCCATATCAAAATTTGAACCAAACAAGAAAATTGATTGAAATTAGATTCCCTATTCCCTTAAGTTCCCCCAAATTCCCTTCAACCAAACACCCGTTATAGTCTACTTTTTTGTAGACAAACATTTTACATGTTCAAAGATTAAAAACATGTACCAAGTACTACCAAGTACATCTTCAAAATATATATTTGTTTTCGAATAAAAAAAATTAAATGTTTTCGGCGGGCCAAATTCGGACAGCGTGGTATCCAGAAGGCCAGAGAACGAGGAACAAAATTCATTAAAGAAGGAACCCCTTCTCCAGCTAATGATAACCGAACAAGAAACCTGAAACCCTTACTTCACCCTATTCCTCCTGTCTTCTTTCTTCCGCTTAAATCTGATTTTTTTTGGGTTCACACATTTCTTCTCAGGTATAAGCCCTAATTTTGTCTTCACATGTATGTATACGGTTATGTATCTTCCTGTTCTCTTAAAACTATGTTCTTATCTGAACTTGTTTCGATTCCACTGCTATTAGTTAATTGCAATTCGACAGTGTAATTTGGACCAATATATTGAAACAGTTCAATTATACTCCCTGGATTCACCGTTACTTGCTTTTAGTTTACTTTGTATTGCTTTGACATGAATACTTGCTTGAAACATATATTAGATTTCAGTTATATGTGCATATAAAGGTTTGTATTTATTGGTGAGTTGGGGGCAGAGGTGTCTTCGAGTTTGTTTCTCTTCTCTGTATTCCCCAGTGATAACTATTTAATTTTTAGTTTTTGTTATAGGAATCTGCAGCCATGGATGAGAAGTTAGACGATCGTGCCACTTTGCTTTCTCGCATCGAACTTTTGGAGAGAGGTGGGTTCTCTGATTTTCTGTGGTTCATTAATTTAAAAGATTGACCACTTGGTCCACCTCCCTTGTAACATTAGATTCTATATGAAAAGAGAGACATATATAGGTTTTTGATGTCAAATTGTGGACAGTTTTGATTTGGGATTTTCTTAATAATTTAACACCACTTTTTTTAGTGGCTGCTACTTGTTACTCTTATACAAATTCAACGGGTTATCCTTTTTTCTTATTGGTTAAAATATCATATCAGTGTTGTATTTGAAGATTAATAGCCTTATAATGAACATGTAGAAATGTGTCATTTTTGGAATAGAGTAGCATGGTTTAGTAACCAAGAGACAGGCCGGCGCTAGAGAAATCTAGCGGGGTCCTAAAACAAGTCTATCCTAAACATTTCATCTACATCTACTAAAACATGAGGGGGTTCAAATAAACAATTTATGCTAAAACTAAGGTTTTTAAATACATCTTTGAAAATATTTGAGATTTGAGCGAGGTCGCCTGATCCCTCTGGTTATCAGGTAGATCCGCCCCTTCCAAAAGGGCAGATATGCTGAAAGCCTGAAATATTGTTTAATAATAATCAACTACTCGAAGGCATTTAACATTTTAGCACATCTATGGCTCTTTTCATTAGCAGTTTTTCTTTAACGTTCTTTTAACATGAATTTTATTGGAATAAGGATTGAAGTGGTGGCCAATTGCCATGAATTCTACATGGCTAACCTTTTTTGGTCAAATTTGATTTGTAGAGCGTGATGAACTACGTAATGATATTGAGCAAATGTGTATGCAACATGCTGGACCCAGTTATGCTGCTGTTGCTACGAGGATGCATTTTCACAGGTTTATTTTTAACAGTTGTTAGTTTTTGTATGTTTGTAATTCCTTACATTCTCAGAAGATAATTAGCAGTGATTTTAATACCTAATTAGGACAGCTGGTCTGGAGCAGGAGATAGACGACCTAAAAAAGAAGTTAACTGCTTGCCTACGAGAGAATGTAAATCTCCAAGAAGAGCTTTCAGAGTCTTATCGTATCAAAGTGAGTTATTTTCTCCTTTAAATGCTTTTTGGATGATTCCAAATCTTTTAATATCATTAACATGCTAATTCGTTCTGCAGAACCAGTTAGCAGATCTACATGCTGCAGAGCTTTCTAAGGTCTATCTTTCTCCACATAATTGGAAGTTTTTTGGAATTTGATTCCTAAACACAAATGTAGTGATAATACTTGCTAACTATGAGTTAACAGATTAATTAACTAATGATACTTATTCTAATTAATTTTTGCAGAGCTTAGAAGCAGAGAAGCAGATTAAGTTTTTCCAAAGCTCAGTTGCTGCTGCATTCTCTGAACGTGATAATGCAATAATGGAGGTGTAGAATTTTGACCTTTTTATTTTCTAAACATAATTAGTTCAATTATTATTTTCTAATGTATTTTGGCGCTTTCCTGCACCGAATTTTTTGATTTGAGATGTCTTTATGGTTGTTTATAGGCAGAAC
>JAUEJL010132287.1:0-11217 GCA_032274825.1 Drosophyllum lusitanicum | reverse complement strand
TAATATTCAGTAATATTATTTTAATAATATATATTCGAGATTTCCCACAATTAATTAATATATTTAAGAGTTTAACAAATGTTCTTCTCGTTACTAAGTGACAAATGTTAAAGAACAGTCGGTTGTTAAATTTTAATAATAATGTGGATATAACTAAGGGAAAATTATTCCTACTCTACGTCGGGTTCTGCAGGTGCTTCAAGGTCATTTCACTCCTTATTTTATTTTTTAACACTCCATAAATCTAAGAGGTACGTAGTAGACTAGCAAATGACAATCCCTACCGTAGCAATTGACGAGCTAATATTGAGAGAGTATTGATAGTAGTATTTAGAGAAATGAAGAAGATGAGTTAATTTACATTTAGCAAGTGAGGTTTATATACACAGAGCTAACCGACTAATTGTAACAACTAAGCTAGTGACTTAACTAATCAGTTTGGTAGTTACATTCTGTTGCACTTTACCAAACAGTGTTCTAGAAGTATCTTTGTTTTGTGAGACTGACTTTGGCTTTGGAGTTGATTAACTTGGTGTGCAAAATGCGTAGTTGTGGTGTTCTCCATACAAGGACACGGTCATGGTAACGAAATGCTTGATCTCCTGTCGGGAAAAACTCTTTTATAAAAGAAACTCTTAAAATCGCTCATCTACTTATTGTGTATTGATACAATAATAAACTTTTCTGAATTTTGATGGTGGTTGATATTGCTTGTCAAAACATCTCGTCTTGTGCTTTTGTGTGAAATAAGTTGTCTTGAAGTAAGTAAAATTGAGTTTTTTGTTTCCTTTGTTAAAAAACAAGCACATAAAACATGTTTAATTGACAATCGTAAATACCTTCTTAGCATTTATAGCTTATATTAGAGTTAATAATAATTTGTCGTGTTTGGATTGACAAATATGTATTACCCAACCCTAACCTAACCCTATTACTTAATCATGTTGAAAAATGAAGATGTTTATAAATAGGTCATGTTGCCTACTCGCTTACAACCCCTTTTGTATGACTATTGTTGTCAATATTTAAAACTCAACTACAAGAGTAAAAGGAGACGTGTATAAAAATTAGAAACTAATATGACTATAGAATTAGAATGATTATAGTTTAAATCGGTCTAACTCATTATACATTAATACATAATCAAAGTGAGTTAGGGCTTGGAGTTGGACGTGACTGAAAAAACATAACTGTTAGATTTTTAAAAAAATTAAGTGAAGTCTTGTATATAATTTCTATTTCTAATATGTAATATCTTACCTGTAATTTTAAACACATTAAATGATTGGTTATATCAAACCAAACACTATCAATTTTTTTAATGTTAGGTTTTCTTATATTTTTGTTTTCTATAAGGAATTAATACCCTAGCTTGTATTAGAGACTTGTGCTTTGAGTTATTATCTACCTTACAAAAGGGTTTACTTATCTAAAATGTATTAAAGTATACTCCAAATATTAATGTGTGTATCCATCTTTCAAAAATGTTATTATGTATATTAAACTTTTAATTTGTTGTTATTATACGTATTTTGATTATATAAAAAAACAAAAAAAATATAAGTTTAATACATAAAATAAAAAGTTTAATACAAACAATAACACATTTTTTAAAAGTTTGATACACACAAAAATATTTTTAAAAAATAAATACATATATTAATATTTAGGGTATAATTAAATACATTTTTATAGAAAGTAAACCATACGCAAAACATCCGTTAAAACATTAGGTTGTTTCTCCCTTTAAAGACAGGGGGTTGTTTCTCCCTTCACCTTTGCCCAATTTACCATCTCACCCCTTTGTCAATGAGGTTCTTATATACTACCCCCTCAAAGTTGCAATTTCGTTCTTTCGACAACCCTATTTCTTAGTTCACCATACGGTTTGGCGGTTTGCTTCAAATAAAACCCTCGCCTCAGCCCCCAAAACCTCTCCGATTTTCGTCCGTACTCGACCGCCGGCAAAACCCCGCCACTCTCCGCCAGACGACTAGGTAACACCTGTAGCCCCTTTCAACGTTAAATTGGATAACGTATACTCATATGAATGATTTATTGTGTTTGTAGAAGACGTTTTTGAAAAAATGATTTCAGCACTATCATGGGTTCCTAAAGGGGTATCAAAGTCTGTCCCTTCTGTAGCTGATCCTCCGTCAAAAGAGGAAATTGAGGAGATAAAGAAGATAGCCCTCATGGGAAATGAGTATGTTCTTATTGAGTGAATTAGATTACGACTATGTGAATGCTTCATACATAGTTTTTATGCTAATTGTTAGCCTGTTGGAAGCATTTGACCTGTGTGTGTTTACTTCTATTTGATGTTTGCAGTGAAGATGCTAAAAGTCACGAAGATAATGAAGATATGAGTGTTGATGTATCCAAACAGCCTGCTGAAATCGAGCAAGCATTGGGTGCAGCTAATGCACTTAGTAAAGGTGGATCCAACCCCCCTGACATTGCAGATGGTCTAGAGGAATTAAACATGGATGATTATGATGATGAGGATGATGGTATTTCACTGTTCAACACTTTTTTTCATCCTCTATAAGATACTATCTAGAGGTTTTGGATATGCGCTTTGTGAGTAATTGTTGCGAAATGAAGAATCAGAACGGGATAATTAGTTGATTGAAGCTGTGGATACACAATAATAAGTTTTCTTATGATTGATTTTCACTTTTACCCAAGCACTTGAAACTGCTTATTGCAACTTCAAGTCTCAATAAGCAGTTTAAACTTTAAACACACATCAATACACCGCTTTTGTATCACTTTTGTTGAAGGCACCTTCACATCCTTAGCTTCTGCAAAATGTTCTGTTGGTTTAGTATGGTTTTAATCGCCATGTTTTTTTCTATGGTCATCAGCGGTTGACATGTTTGGTTCCGGGCTTGGGGACACTTTCTATCCAAGCAATGAATTAGACCCTTATCTCAAGGATAAAGACGTAAGTTGCATAGTTCTCTAAATCTTAATCCTATCTTTACTTTGATTGTTGAGGTTTCAGCCTTAATGTTTTTCGATTCTTGATAATCAGAATGATGAAGACTCTGAAGAGCTTGAAGACATCATGATCAAAGCTGAAGATGCCGTCGTAATCTGTGCACATAATGAGGATGATATGAGTCATCTATTGGTATGATTTAATAGCATATATATGCTTTAGTCATCCTCTATATTTTGATGTGCTAATTTGAGTGTTCAAACAGGTTTGTATTATAGAGGACCCAGATGGTGATCCAAACATGTACGTTCACCATGACATTGTTATCCCTGCATTTCCTCTGTGCACGGCATGGCTTGATTGCCCAATTAAAGGTGGAGAAAGAGGTAAACAAATGCAGTTTCAGTTTTCTTTTAATGATTTTGGGTAGTCATGTTTAGTTACATTTAAGTTCATATACTTTTTCTTCCTCTGCATCCAAATATTATTGCAATGTTTTACTTGGCACATAGTTCACAAAAATGTCCAACTCTTACTAAAAAGTCTAAAATGAAAAATACAAAATAAGGGACACTTGCGGACCAAAATCAAAGTTACTGCTGTCGAGTACTTTTTGCTAACAAGCTGAAAAAGTATATTAGAAATTTTACGCAAAAAAAGGAACAGTGCATCTTGTTTGGGTGATTAAAACTGAAAGTTTTGCATTACTTTTTGAGGCGGAGGGAGTTGTATGATTAGTTAGTTGTATGTAAAGTGTGGTGTTTATTCTACATACATGAAAAGATAAAATATAACTATAGTTCTCATCTTCAGTAGCAGAAGCCTAGAAGGTCTAGTTATGTAATATAACTTATGAATTGAACCAGCAGACTATGATTTCTTGTTGAAATTTGAATCTCATTGACGATTTATTCCAAGGGTGGTTTAAGCTTCTCTAATTCATAGGTGTACTATGTAAATTGTTCTTATTTTTCTACTTCATAGCTCATTGATAATTTGATATTGTATGCTCGCAGGGAATTTCATAGCTGTGGGCTCAATGGAACCAGAAATTGAAATATGGGACCTTGATATTGTATGTGGATTTTGATGTTTTGAGTCAAGTGTCCGTTTAAGAATCAGTGTACTCGAATGTTATTTTAACATGTGCTCCCCAATGTCTTCAGATGGATGAAGTCCAACCATCACTCATATTAGGTGGTGTTGCTGAGAAGAAGAAAAAGAAGAAAGGAAAGAAGATTGAGGTATTCAGTGGTTTACCAAGTTTATCTCGTCATTCTGAATATTCAATTATTTTTGGTTTCTCTTTTTCTACGGCTACTTGCCTACTTTGTTTCACTTATGTATTTTCAATACACACACAACATATAATGGGTCTAGCACTCTCCCTCTTCAATTAAATTAAGACTACTTAATTATAAGTCAATACGACAATACCCAAGCTCATATTCTCATCCATCCATTTTATCTTCATTAATCCAATCCATTAGATTATTTAATTTCCCTTCCCGGCTTCCCCCTCGAACCGTAAATGGCACACTCTCCCTCTCTAACAATCACCCTCTTCATATATAGATTTCGCGCCTAACAAGTTTCTTACCCCTTATAACAATCGCCCTTTCCATCTGTTGATTCTCGCCCCTAACATATTCCTCTTCAGCTCTTCTGCTTTTCTGCTCGCTTAAGGATAACACGCTACTGAATAGACATGTTATCAAATGAAAATATTCTTCTGCTGCTTTGCGAGGGTACACTACTAGTGTGTGTGTGTATCAAAGTCAGCATTGTTAAAACATTATAATCCATGGAAATTATTAATGTATAAAATATGTCAGTCTCAAAAGAAAGTCTTTATTTCACATTTTAGTGCCAAGTGAATTGTTTTTTTAACTCCAAACATGATAGAATACTTGTGGTTGTATATTAAGATGTTTATTACCTCGAACCATAGGTTTCCCTGTTGCAATTTCATTTTTCTACGTTGACTTTTAATGCCAGAATTACTAATTTGGTGCTTGTAGAAGTCTATCAAGTACAAAGAAGATAGTCACACCGATGCAGTACTTGGTCTAGCTTGGAATAAGGGATATCGGTACGTTATCGGCTTTTGAATAGAACCTTTAGATGTGTTATTTATGATATGCTCATGTCATCTTGTCACCGTGTACTACACAGGAATATTCTTGCCAGTGCTAGTGCTGATAATACGGTGAAGATTTGGGATTTGGCGACTGGAAAATGCAAGATTACCATGGAGCACCATACTGATAAGGTAAGCTCTATTTGTCTTCTCTACTTTTACATTTACACACAGATCAAGTTGGTGTGTGAGTTCAATATCTTGTTAAATGTGTGTAAATTGAATGGACTATACTGCACATCAGCACTAATTTAGGGTGATGGCGTTTTGGAAGTGAATATGATGTTTGAATAATTAGAATCAGATAATGAGTAGTAATAAAAGGGCTATAGTAAATTGAATGGACTATACTGCATCAATATAGCCCTGCGGTATCCGGTGTATTAGATGTTCCCCTAGATTAGTACATTTAACGAGATATTGAACTCACACCAAAGGGCTTATAGCCCTGCAGTATCCGGTGTATTAGATGTTCCCCTAGGTTGTGGGTTCAAGTCCGGTAGAATGACCATAAATGACAAACCTGTCGGGAAAAAGAGGAACTCTGTGCAATGAGAGTGAAGTCTCTCAAATTTGGTTAAAAGAAGGGGAAATGTGTAGAGTTATTTTATCCTCAGATAATTAATTTTGCTGCATTTGGTATAAAACTGGTTATAAAAAATTGGTCATTTGATCCCTAAATATTCATAGAATTAGAAACAAAATCTGTTTATTTAAACATTAAAAACTGATAATAAACTCCAGAACACAATCTCAAACTTTCAAATCGACTTCAATTTATTAGAGTATGATGATATCGAGTCTGGTAAAGTTGTGTGCATTATGTGTAATTATCATTCAAATACCATAATGACCATTAGTAAGTAATTCTTGAATATAATCAATATGTGCTTTATAGAAATACATATTTCCGCATACCTTCTACAGACTTGCTCATCTCTTTGTTCTTCTACCTCTAAAACATCTCAGGTTCAAGCAGTTGCATGGAATCATCATGAGCATGAAGTTCTTCTCAGTGGATCCTTTGATCATTCAGTAGTCATGGTGATTATCTTGCCAAATAATCTCTAATACTGAAATTTTAATAATCTTTCTTGGCGGATTTCAGCCATACATAATCTTTTGATCAATTTGCAATCACTGACACTCTCCTTTTAAGAAATATCTACAAAAATTGTTGCCCTGATTACATGGTGCCAACATATTATAAAGCTTCCCCATGTAGCTATTGTTTATAAATCTTTCGTGTGATTTCTTGGTTGATAATGTTATTGTTACATTGCAGAGGGATGGAAGGGTTCCTTCACATTCTGGGTTTAAGTGGTCTGTTAGTGCTGATGTTGAAAGCTTGGCATGGGATCCACATGATCAGCACTCATTTGTGGTTAGTATACGATTTCCATTTGGATCTCTACATGTTTGAAAGTTTGTGATTTTGTGTATCTTACAATAATCCCAAGAGGTAGAACATGTAATTAGAAGTACAACCCATGAGTTACATATACTGTATTCATGTAATATCTGTGGCATCTCCATTTTTTGTCTGATTAGTCCATGGGATTCATACTAAAAAGCTAGAGGTAGCAAAATGGCAGGTTATGTAACAGCTCAAGATTGGTAAGTTATAGTATGGGTTGGGTCAGGTCGACCTCCCACCACTTACTATTTACAAAAAAGATACTATCACAAAATTCATCTATACTCTTCAATAAAACATTTGTAAGGCTGTCTAATAAAATGAACTTTGGGCACCTTTCGACCCGATTTGTAAATCAACTTTTTTTTTCTGTTTTCAGGTGAGTCTCGCAGACGGTACGGTTGTCGGTTTTGATATCCGAACGGCAACTTCCAGTTCATCCTCAGAACTAAAGCCAAATTACACTCTCCATGCACATGATAAAGCTGTTTGTGCAATTGCCTACAACCCCTTGGTGCCAAATGTAAGCCTTTGGCTAACCTCTAATTTTTATTTTGTTTTCAATGAGTTTCAATTAATCTTTTATTGACTTGTACCAATACTCTTCCAGCTTCTTGCAACTGGTTCTGAAGACAAAATGGTAATTTAGTATTTGATACATTAAGTATTTATTTCTCACGCAATGGCATACTTGCATAACATCATCCCTTGGATTAAGTTCTCTTTTTTTTTATGGATTAACAGGTCAAACTGTGGGATTTGTCAAATAACGAACCCTCGTGTATTGCCTCACAGAATCGTAAAGCTGTATGTGTCTTGACCTCTCTTTACAGCATAGCATACTTTGTGGAATCTTGTTTCATACTCACAATGGTGCATTAATGTTTTTCATGTCGATTCTTGGGAAATTAGTGCACTCATAATAATCTATAAACAAAACATGATTGTTTTCTTGTTTTAACTTTGTTAGGGAGCTGTCTTTTCCTTGTCATTCTCTGAAGACTGTCCCTTTTTGCTGGCTCTTGGTGGTTCCAAAGGGAATTTGGAGGTAAGCTTTTCTATATTTTGACTAATAGTCCAACATTTTTAGTTTTGCTATACTTTTTGTTTTGGCCTTGTGGGCCTCACACTAGTTATGACCCTGTGTTGACAAAATTTAAAGCTAAAGCTACCTATTTGCTCATAATAATCATTTACAAAGTATTAATGCCATTGATTGTGGTCTACAGGATTCCTATATTTTGCTAAAATAGAGGTGTATCATATTTGACTAATTGTTACATTTTTTTAATCTTCTATCAAACTACCTACTGAGTAGCCGATCTCACAATGCCATTGATGATGCTCTTTTAAAATTGTCCATATGAAATTAATTTTGGATGTTAACTGGAAAGCCGGTTTTCTCAGTTTGTGTTTTTATGTAATGGTGCTAAGAATCATCTCAACCGTTTCTGTTTCACTTACAGTTGTGGGACACATTATCAGATGCTGGCATTTCAAAAAGATACGGGAAATATGGAAGGCAGAATAAGGCAGCCTCCTCAACATGAGTTACAGTTTTCATAAAACATACAACGTTTTGATGCGTCAACTTAATGCGAGTTTTAGATGAGAGGGTTGTTTGTTGGGTGTAAAATGTCATCTAGGGTTTTAATCTTATACAAATTCTATAAACATGGAACTTTTAAAAGCTTGTGCTTTCAAGGGTTGCATCATATGTAGTCATTTAGTTTTTTTCCCCTTGTTTTCTGTTTTTTAAGGTTGAACTCGTGCAAATTTCAGGCTCATCTTTGAAATTCAGGCCTTGCTTCTGCAATTTTGAAAGTAAAGATTTTTTTTCTGTTGATATGTAGGCTTCTTTTGTAATCTATGAAGTATGAATATCCAAAATATTTCGAAATTTTTTTATATCCTTTTACATGAAAGAAAATATCATCGAGACTCGGTGGAGTGTGTATTATCACAGGTTAGAAATCGTCTCCTCCAAGATCAAGTTTCTTCTTTGATAATATTCTTGATAAGCTATTTTCGTTCTCACAAAAAGCAGAAAACTGGATACTAAACCCAACAAAGAAACACACCACCACCACCAGAATATCTCGTTATAACACTTTTGACCTATACATACCCTTGATCCTTCTACGAAAAGTCTCTTTTGAGTCTTTAATGTGGTGGTCGTAAATCACACCTCCAAGCACGCCATACAACAACGATCCCAATGGAATGTTGGTTATCAGAATGTTATGATTAATACCCGAGCTTTTTGAACCAAACAGCTCGGAAGTGATTGATACCGCTGATGAGAATACAAACCCAGAGCTGATACCGATCAACCCTGTGGCTAAACTCAAACCATTCTCACTACGTGAGAAAACTAGCACAAGAAAAGCAACAGGCATCGGCACGAGCCATAGAGCTAGCCATCCAGTCCTAGTAGTATACCTTTCTGCATTACATTATAAGCTAATGTTACATGTGGCAATTTCGACTCAAACTGGTTTCCAAGTTCTTTTTTAGTCTCCTGACAATCCAAATTAATGAAGGATCCGAAGTATGCTTGATGCATACAACCTACCAAGGATTAATGATATTAAAAAATGAACGTAAAAAAAGCAACCTGTACTAAAAATGACTATTTTCAAGCGAAACAAGTTTGACTAGGTACCTAACCCAGCCAAGCATCTCTACCACCTTTACTTCAAATAAATGGTGATGATATATTGATATGCATTAAGGATGAACCTATAAACTTTATGCGCTTACTTGTATTCATATGGTCCGTGTAAAAGCAGCTAACCAAGTCTGGGACTGCCGAAATAAGACGACCAAAAAACGAGCATGTAGAATAGATTGTAACAAGTGCGTCAGTCTTTGAATCGTACCCAAGTGATTGACTGATCTGTCCTAAATTATTGTTGTAAACGAGTCCAATAGTACCCCCACAAAAGTACGCGACGTAATAAAGCCAGAAATCATATCGAGTTACCAGCAACCTAACACTATGTTCTTCACCGAGCACCATTAACCGATCTTTCTCTACCACTTTATCAAAAAACCCAAAGCCATATAGCTTCCGGTTCGACATAAAAGCTGATAGCTCTTTCAAAAGCTCGTTATAGTTATCAATTTCTACCAAATTGTAACCTGGGTTTTCAAGATGGTGCACCTGCTTAAGAGAAGAAACAATTTTCGGTGAGACCAATGGAAGCACCACCAACAACATTGCCACAACAATTACATTTTGTGATGGTGGATCTAGAAAGAAAAGATATAAGCCGGTAACAGTTGCCAATATATACAAAAACACAAATGTATGTGTGTCATCTGTTTGAAGGTTGTTTTGGGAGCAGGGTTGTTGGAGGATAGGAACTAATGCTGCAACGGATGTGATGAATGGGATAAAGGCGTTTAAAATAAGGTAAGAGGTGTTGTTAATGTTGTTGTTTGAGCTTATTTTAGTGGCTATGAGATTGTACAGAGCTGCAGTTATTCCATTGAAACTAACACTAAGAGATACAGCGAGTGGTGACTTATCCGGGAAGTTTTTGATGCATAAAACAAAGCACGCCGTGTTGAACCAGGTTATACTGCAACCAGCTGACAAACATAAAATTAAAGCCTGTCAAGTATAAAGATTGAGGTTAGAACAGTCATAAGGATGTCAATTACAGGTTGAAGAAACACAATAGGATGAACGCAAATGAATTTTTCGACATTTGAGTTACTAGGAGGGTGAAAATTGAGTATGCTTTAAACTGTTCGTCTTGGTTTGACCTCTTTCTCTTTTAGTTCAATCTTTTTATTTGACCTGTTAGTCTTTTGGGAATAAAATATAACTACCCAAATTAACCAAATATTTCACAAGAATTGGTCGAAACTGCTGTCTATGAGTTTCCAAGATGTTAATTGGAGTCTAAGTTAGAGTCAAACATCGACTTCTTTAGATGGCTTTTCTTTTTTGAGATGGCAAGATTAGAGATGGGCAGGTGGCAGTTTTGACCATTTACTTATGAATAGGTCGAATCCTGTTATGTTTTAACTCAAAATGGTCAGGCGAGTCAAATTATATATACCAATGTTTAATACATATAGCCTCATAAATTTTTACTTAAAGACTATATCATTACCGTAATAATATGATTTTTTGAATCATATATAACACAGCAAGTTAATTGTAAAAATCTTAAAATGTAGACAAGATAAATAAAGAATATACACACATCTTGTTAACTTTGAGCTGTAAACTCATAACCACTAGGTTCAGAAGCTCGGTTAGATAGTAGTTGGGCCAAGTCCATTTGTTCTTTTGACATTTTTTCAAGTAACATAGGGCCTAAGATTGAAATATTAAAATGTTACATATCTATTTTGTCATTAAGAAAATGGGCACTTTTTTTTTTTTTGAAGTAATGAATAGTGAATTTAAAATTTGACAACAAACCATCATATGTATTTGCAGAATTTTGGTCCATAATATGTCCTAGAAATATTTTGCTAACTCGTGGTTAATTATGTTTAGGGGTTGGCTAAATAGACAACCCTAGTTTACTAAAATGACACCCCTATCCTAACTAATCTACTAGTTTAATTAACCTTGTTGTTCTAACCAATTTTGTCTTAATTTGTAACTTTTGTCCTTTTTAGATGTATTATTATTTTAAAAAATATGATTGTTTTGTTATTTAATTTTGTATTTCATATATAATATGATTT
>JAUEJL010132276.1:0-11217 GCA_032274825.1 Drosophyllum lusitanicum | reverse complement strand
GTTTAAATGATGAAGGATCTGTAATCGCCTCTATGGCGAAAACAACTAATTTCCATTTATGATTTCTAAGACTTCCGTTGCATATCATTGCTATTATTTAAAGGTTTTTATAAATGGTGAAATTTTGAAAATCACGACGTTACATGACCTCTACCAGCCGAACTACTCGCGTAGCTGGTTTCAAATAGAATCTCTACCAACCGAACTACTCGCATAGCTAGTTTTAGTCAAAATCAAAATGCTCAACAAACAATCAAACACAAATAATATCTCAATCATACAGTACATTAACAACAATCCATTATCAAACTGAACAGTCTATCAATCGCAATCATATGCATCACATCAATCACAATCATAACATTTACCATCCTTGAGTTTACATCCACTGACCTCGTGATCTCAAAATTCGTACTCAGATGTCTAATGTTACTAAGCCTTTGTGTTTTCTGAAAACACAGTAACAACGAAATCAATCTCTGATTCATAAATATATATCTATCCATACATATTTATATTCCTATTGCTTGTAAACAACTTAATATAATCATATAAGTGATAACCCAACATGTCCAACACAAACACAAAACAGAAAACTTTCGGAAATAGCCCTGGCCGCGCCGCGATGCCATCGGATTTAGGGTGTCGGATTTCGGGTATCGGATTTCAGGTATCGGATTTCGGGTATCGGATTTTATCAAGGTCGGATTTTCGGGGTTGCGCCGCGACCTTCAAAAGCGTCGCGCCGCGATCTAGGTTTATGCAGTTCATCTTCTTCTTTAACTCGTATCCAGCCGACTTAAACTCACAAAAATTCCAGTTTTAACATCTAAATCTTGAAACAAAACACTTTTAACACACATACAACTTCATATAACATGCCATAAGTCTTCATATAACATGCCATAAGTCATCATAAACACTTTTAAACATTTAAAAACAACAAAACCAACAAAACCCATTAATCAAGTTCCTTCAAAATCCATCAATGGTGTTCCTCATTTAAGCTCATAAAACACAGCAAGAAACATATCATGATATTCATCAACATACTAGAATCATAAGCTAACCTTTAATTTGAATTATAGAATCACCAAATCTTCTATCCAAAATTCAAGTAGTCAAGTTTTGTTGAGGTTTCTTCAACAAGAGGTTTTTAATACATACACTACACCTTCACTTTTAATAGCAAATGAGCTGGTGACTTTTCCTTCTTCAATATACACGTATGCATACATACATACCTACATACATACATATTTACAATCCTATATATAACTTCCAGCTTTCATACTCATATACATAATAATTCTCTTTTATTTACTTTTCAAATAACAAGATACTCTTATCTTTTCTAGATATTTCCAAACAATTAATTTTTCTTAACCAATTAGTTTAACACACAACGAGACATTTTCTACAATCCTCGTACTAGACCCAATCTTGTCTAATCATAAATTCATACGATATCAAACATCCATTTAATCACGTAATTAATCTTAAATACACATAACCAAACACGCTTCAACTTACCATTGGCCCGCCCACAACTAGACTGGGTTTTCGGATGTTACACTTACAAAGGTTGTTTGGGACCTTTTAAACACTTTCTTAACACCAAAATTTCAACTAAAAACATCAAAATTTATGAATTTAATCAAGAACCCATTAAACCCATCAACACTTTAAACTTCAAAAATAACACTTACTTAATTCTCAAATGGTAGATGTAGTTTCCCTTCTCAGATCTCCAAACAAAACTTAACTTAATCTTCTAGTGATTAAAAGTATATGTATGTGTGTTTATGGTGAAAGAAACAAGAATAAATAAGAAGAAAAGAATGAATGAAACGAAGAACAAGAAAAAGAAAAAGAAAAGGATAATCACAAGTAAGGGCTGCCGCCTCTTTAGGTGGTGGTCTTTTTTAGCGGGTATCCCACTTCCTTTTCTGACTTACAACTCCACTATACGCTATCCAAGAATCTCGACGAGAATATATTTGGAACCATAATTTTAAACTATTTAATAATTAATAACTTTTATCCAGTTTTCTCAACTTTTACTCAACAACTCATTTTAATAACTTTTATAAAATTTTGGGTGTTACACAAAAAAATTAAACACAAATCAATTTTTTAACCAAATTGTAGGCCCAAGAATTCTTACAATCACCAAAAAAATGTACAAAAAAACAAAACCCACCAACCAACAACAATAAAGTCGAAAAAAGAACCCTAAATCATCTTTGAACTAGAAATCAAAACACAAAAACTTAAATTGAAACCAAAACACAATATTGAAGTCGAAAAGAGAACCCTAAATACAAAAATCAAACACAAATCACCTGAATCTGGAACATGAGAATCAAGTCAAGAATCGTAGGATGGTGTAATATGAGAAAGGAGAGATCGAGAAACCCTACAGCTCATGTATCTTAATCCTTTTTGCAAATCGGTTGTACCTTCGATCGTAATTAGACGATGATGGTTCTTGCATATTTTATGGCGGTGGCGATGATGGGTGGGTAGCATGCAGAGATCAAGTGGTGATGGTGGGTGGCGTGCATACGATGGCAATGTGGCGTCGGTGGCGAGATGGTCGACTACGGTGAGATAGGCAAGAAAGTAGGATTAGGTGGGTTTTAGGTTGGAAATGGGAGGCAAATTAGAGATAGATGTTATTAGAGATAAGACTGAGAGGCGGTGAGAGAGGGAACAAATGAGGGCAGAGAGGTTTTTTAAAATTTTCTAAAAAGATTTTTAAAAGGGGGTAAAAATACATAATTACCCTCATGTGCATGGCACGTGAGGGGCACTAACGGTAATTATTTAATGGAAGTTAATGAAAAGACTACGGTTGCAACAAAATTTGTGAATAAAGGACCATTTTTGTAATTTCAATTCTTAAAGGACTAAACTTGCATTTTGAGTAAACTTTAAGGAAGAACGATGCAATTAAGTCTTCTGTAATATACTAATTCTTTTTTCCGTATCTTGTATCTTGATTTTTAATTTTTGTCTTTATTTATTGAATAGGAAGATGGATCTCTCTAGTTTCCGGAGGATGGAGGCTAGGGTTTTAAAAAGTAAGAAATGGTCATAGTAATAATTAATGGTGTTTTGTTTCTTGAAATGTAATCAATTACTCATTAATAAGTAATGAATTATTTTTTATTAAATTAGGGGTAATGGATTAGGTGTGTATATATCTACAACCAACCGCCACCATCGTCACCATCACTTTTTGCCATCACCAATAGCCACCACCACACCACAACCACTTGCTACCTGCCACCACATCTTGTTGTTGCCTCTGCCACCACCCTCGCGCCTCGACTACTAATGCTGACACCACCACCACTCATCACAATCATCACCATTGTCGACCACTACTAACCACCACAGTCATCATTGATTCATGCTACCACCGACCATAGCCTCGATCATTCTCCATCATCCGCCACCACCACTAACACCATCGTCGTCACACATATAATAATTACCTTCATGAACCAGGCAATATCACTGGTAATAAAAAAATTCATGAATATCCATTACATTCATTTGTATTCCATTCATTGTTATTCATTTGTTTCTAACCAAGCGTTCACAAAAGTCTTCGAGCAAAAGATGTTTTCCTATTTAATTCGTATACTTATCATCTAATCAACCTATCAAGATAAATGCTAAAAATCAATAGAAGTAATAAGAAATATAGTTAGTAGATTTAAGATGTCACTGTTTAGTGATTGAAGAATTCAATATGTCACTATTTAGTGAGTGAAGGAATTTTGGCAATCCTATGTTCCCTACTTCCCCGTCGTTACTTTAATTTTTTTAACATAAAACCAATAAGATTGTTGCTGGCCATTTGAATGTTACTACAATCACTTGTACCGTACAACTCGACGGTGCATATGTCAAATGCCAAACAATTTGTACTTTCTTGTGCATAATTGACTTGCTTTTATTCTTTATTTCACAAGCCTTTGTCTATCATTGGTAATGTTAAAACATGATTAGTAAAACCTATTAAATGCAAAAACAAGTGTTAAAATGTAAGGATTCAATGAGATAATATAAACAAAATAATACTTATTAGTTAGCTTTAATTTTTAAGCTTCAATCTACGTCCATATGGAGATTCCAAGTTTTCACTCTCTAAAATGAATCTTTCTCACTCTAGATTTAAATAGAGAGGCAACCTCTCTCACTAGATCTCTTGGACTTCTCTCATTCTCCACAATGACCCCCAAAGTCAGATTACGAAGATGGTTGTGAAGAGATGAGTGGCAAAGTGCCACTCTTTATAGCTTAAAAATTGTCACCTGTCACCTAACAACACAGTCGTGCGTTTACAAGGTGCACAACCATGCTTCGCACAAGTCATGTCACGCTTAAGAAAACACTTGAGAGTGCACTCCTTGAGCACAAACACGGTAGTGCCTTTGTAACGCGCACGGGTGTGCTTCACAAAATCCTGGCCATGCTTAAAGAAGCACCACCGGTACACTCTTTAAGCACAAGCACACCCGTGTCTTTATAAGAGTATGATCGCGCTTCACAAAAATCAAATTTTGATTTTTCGTATCCTGCTTTTGTCCTTTGCACGTGACACAATGTATTTGAAATCATAACTCGTTTATGATTTAAAACATTAGATATACTATAAAGGATTAACCGTTTTCCGAATCCGGACCAGTTGTGATTTGGATTGTGTGTGTGACCTGAATTCAGACTTTGTCAGCAATGTCTCAATCTTGTTGTGCAATACTGCAATGGACACTTTCCAACACATTTTTTTAACAAAACTGATATTACAATCCTTTATTTACCACAAAAATACATGTTACATTTATTGACAAAAAATTGATATTTATTTGATCTTTTTGGCAATTTGCCCTCTTTTGAAACACGTAAAATTTATAAAATAAAAATTACATTTAAATATTCACGTGAATAAAGTAAACCATGGAGGATTAGAATGTTCGGAGTGATGCCATAACAAGCATGTCATGGGCTCATGGCTTCATCACGAGCCCGAGATGCTTGTTACTCTATTATACCATTCACGTTTTTCATTCGTGATTGCGGAGCTTGTTACGTTGGCAACATGCATAACGCGTGAGTTTGTTTTTTTAACTTAAACAAATGGTGAGGAATTATTTGTTTGCGATGACATGATAGCAGGTACTCTCATACCATAGATTATACTAACTATATATGTTTTTCTTTATTAAATCACATATATAAATATAAGATATAATAGTTATATACTTTTTATAAATTTTAAATTTATTAATGACTGATGTTATAGTCTTTAAGACTGGTCTATTAAATTAGTAAATTGTTAAGAAAGACAGTTTGATAGCTGCCCAATACTCAAAATTATAATTATACTTACAAACCGTTTAAATAAAGAATATAGTATGAAATTATGTTACTTTCTCTTAGCCGAATAATTATTTTTTATTTAAAAAGGAGATAATGCATTAAGAAAATTCTAATTCATCATACTTAGGAACTTTTTCATAATATAAAATAATTAAGTGATTTACTTGTCTGAATTATATATTTTACTGTCTACCATCTAGATTTACTGCTTGATATGCCGTGTCAATAATTTAATAGAATAAAACACGACTAATTAATAAAATATTTAAAAAAAAGTGATACTAAAGCGAACGAGTAAATGTTTGATGATTCAAAAATTCTAACAATTTTTTTATTAGGATTTAGTTTACAAAAATGTATCAAAGTTGTTATATTTTGTTATTGTGTGTATTAAACTTTAAAAGTTTCTATTGTGTATATTAAACTTATAATTTATTGCTATTATATATACATTGGTTACTTAAAAAAGTAAAAAACTTACAAGTTTAATACATATAATAAAAAATTTAATATACGAAATAACAAAAAATTAAAAATTCTATACAAGTAATAACTTTTTATAAAGTCAAACGTGAACCTTTTTTATTAATCGAACACGATGAATTAATTCATGCTCTCTTGTCTTTCACTTTTGCTGCCATACACAGAAGCAAAAGCAACCATTACTGCCAGAGCATCGCAACTTGCACCAACCCAAACATCACCCTCAGCCTAGGCACCAAATTAACAAACACACGGCGTTGCAACTTGTAACACAGCCAGAGAGGGGTGCGAAGGCGGTGCTCGGGGTTCGGGGGGCTTTTGCGTCTCCTCTCATACTACGAGGAGTACCTGAATTTGTGCACCTCAATGAGTCAATTCACTGTCACTCATTATGACGCTGAAGACTTTTATATGTTACCCGTGATGTGAATCTACCACTTCTGCGACTCTACTCTGTGTGCTTGTGTGAACGTCGTCTGGTTGAGGACTAGGGTTCTTGCGTTTGCTGGAAGGGCATTTCTTCCCTACTACTTATGTTGGGTTTTGAGATTTATAGGTGTTGATTTTTTAGGTGCTTGCCAGATTTGTATATGGTTCGAATGATCATGGGTTTGATGTTAAATTGGTACTTTTTTTTAATGTAAACATGTTCACATCTTTGATTGCATCGTCTAGAAAGTTGGGATTTTGAGGTTGGAAAGGTGAAATATTTTTATGATTTTGGGAGGATCTGTGTTAAGTGGATTACCGTTCCTTTCTTGGGATTCCTAAGATATGAGTACAAGAATTATTCGAAGGAAGGTGAGGAGGGAAGGAGATGAGCTGGATTCACTTAGTTATCCTGAAACAGGGGACACAGATTATCTGACACCGGGTGAAGAACAAATGGTGGACTGGACTCTGTTACCTGATGATACCGTAATTCAGGTTTTCACTTGTTTGAATTCTCGTGATCGTGCTAGTTTATCATCAACTTGTAAAAATTGGAGAGCTCTTAGCACTTCTTCCTGTTTATGGCAAACATTGGATCTCCGTGCTCACAAATGTGATTGGAACACATCATCTTTACTTGCTCCACGATGTTCTAATCTTCAAAAGCTTCAGTTTCGTGGATCTGAATCTGCTGATGCAATCATAAACCTTCAAGCTACAAGTTTACGTGAAATTAGTGGTGATTACTGTAGGAAGTTTACAGATTCAACACTGTCAGCAATTGCTGCACGACATGAGTGTCTTGAAAGCCTGCAACTCGGGCCTGATTTCTGTGAAAGAATTAGTAGTGATGCGATTAAATCAATAGCTTTTTGCTGCCCAAACCTAAGCAAGCTTCGGCTCTCTGGAATCAGGGAAATCAATGGAGATGCCATAGATGCCTTGGCTAATCACTGCCCTAACCTGACTGAAATTGGATTTATCGACTGTCTTCACATTGATGAGACTGCGCTAGGAAATATTATATCCGTTCGTTTCCTCTCTGTGGCAGGAACCACAAATGTAAAGTGGGTATATGCCACAAAAAATTGGGGCAACCTGCCCAACTTAAAAGGTCTTGATGTTTCAAGAACCAATATTGTTCCTAGTGTTATTGTAAGGTTTCTATCATCACTAAAAAGTTTGAAAGTGTTGTGTGCTTTAAATTGCCCATCATTAGAACAAGACAGGAGCTTTGTTGCTGATAACACTTATAAAGACAAACTGTTACTTGCATTCTTCAATGATATATTTAAAGGAATTTCTACTCTATTTGTCAATACTACTACTACACAGAAAGATAGGGATATATTCTCATATTGGAGAAAGGACTCAAAAAATAAAGATAGAGATTTGGATGAAATTGTTACATGGTTGGAATGGATTCTCTCCCATTCCCTTCTACGTATTTCCGAGAGTAATCCAGAAGGTTTGGATAATTTCTGGGTCAGTCAAGGTGTGGCTTTGTTGCTCAGTTTTTTGCAGAGTTGTCAGGAGGATATTCAAGAAAGGGCTGCCACTGGGCTTGCAACCTTTGTGGTTATTGATGATGAGAATGCCAGCATTGATGAGGGTAGGGCCAAGTCAGTAATGAAAGATGGTGGCATACGTCTTCTTTTAAACCTTGCAAGATCGTGGAGGGAGGGTCTCCAATCAGAAGCCACAAAGGTAAATCTTTTATGTGTGATTAAATTTTGAATCATTTTAAGATGGCTAAGTAACAGTAAGATTCCATAATTTCATTACACGAAAATCATAATAATTAATAAACATAAAGAGTATCAGAAGATCTTTTTTTTCATGACCTCAAAAGAGTTCTCTAAGCTATATTGATCTATACTATAATTCCAATCCTGGGCATCTTCTATATTATCTTCTTAGAATATCTCTAAGGACCAAGTGATTAAGCTCCACAAGCAACTAACCCGTCACCCCTGGGTATAATCCGTCTATCCTTCGTTGTAGATGTGTGAAAGAGAAACTATAGATAATATGAGTGACCTGTTAAAGTGTGCATGCCAATGAATTTTGAATAATTAGATACATAAGTACTTCACGGCTTTAATATGCTATTTGAAAGATAACTAAAAGGGGGGGGGGGGTTGAATATGTTATCTTGATAAAATTCATTCCGAAACAATGTAATCGATTGCATGTAATATAAAGACATTGAGAGAAGAAAGATATCGCCAATTGAACACAAACATGTATAGTGGTTTATGTGAATGTTAACAAATTCACACTACTCCACTTTTTGGCTTCACGGGGAGTTGTTCCCCACTAATGTTATGTCTTGCAAGGCTAGAGATCCCCTTTATGCACTTCTCTCTACTATGGTAGAGATCACATGTAGTTACCATTAGGATTTTGACTATGAACAGATCCTAGACATTACTATGGATCAAAGCAAAGGGTTTTGAGCTCCTATATGGAACAAGATGAAAATTTGCACGAGTATTTTTGGATAACTGGCAGATTTCATAGAGAAAGATTTCTGTTCTATTAACAGTGACAGAAATATCTTTTGGATATATACAAAGTTTGGAAATTCTACAGGTTAATGCTACATCATAATTGACTCATCTCAGATTGTAGAAGAGATTACAATCTAAATTTTGGACATAAAAGGACCGATTTTCATGAATTTAGAAAGAGTCCCATATCCAGTTTTAGTGAGAAATTGTCAGAATTTGGTTTGTATACCTGAAATAGTGTAATATCTCGTGTTATACAATTAGAGTCACTGAAATATACCATGGCTTTTGATGGTTGCCAAACTTTTATCTTTTTGTCAACTGACATCTTGGCAGATCAATTATTGGATCAGGTCTAATGTTGTTATTAGGCGAAAGGGCTTAGAGTTGGTGTGTTTTGAGTAGCTTAATTAGCTCCCAAATTACTCTGGTTTGTATATATATATTTCTATCATTAATGTTAACATTTTTTGTGCATACAGATTTACATCGAACAAACTTTGAAATATTCTCTTCAAAATAGTGATGTTACGGTTCTAAAATACGTACATTCAGATTTTTTATAGATTAATTTATCTGCTTAACATTTATAGGCTATAGCAAACTTGTCGGTGAACACTAGTGTCGCAAAAGCCGTTGCAGAAGATGGAGGCATCCCTGTTCTTGCAAACTTGGCAAGATCTTTGAACAGATTGGTAGCTGAAGAGGCTGCTGGGGGGCTTTGGAATCTTTCTGTTGGCGAAGAGCACAAAGTTGTACATTGTTTAACTGATTGATGAACACATAAAGTTAGATGATTCATATAACTAACAATAAATAATCCTATTTTCAGGCAGCTATTGCTGAAGCTGGTGTTATAAAAGCATTAGTTGATTTGATTTTTAAATGGTCTAACAATGGCGATGGAGTCTTGGTTTGTGGCTTTAATTACATGTCACACTTTAACGGCTTTCCTACTGTTTTTAGAGATAATTAAATCCTAAATGTGGTTTTTTGATTTTTTTTTTTCAGGAACGAGCAGCTGGTGCACTGGCAAATTTGGCAGCTGATGACAAGTGTAGCATGGAAGTTGCGGCTGTTGGTGGCATTCATGCTTTAGGAATGCTTGCTTGCAACTGTAAGCACGAGGGGGTGCAAGAGCAGGTAACATTGTCCTGTATGCGCTTTAACATTCAACTAATGATAAGAGTCTTGGGTTACGAGTTATTTTGGATTTTTTGATGACATATAGTGTTTTCTTAGATGTATTTGAGCGTTAATGTCATTTTGGTTCCTAATATTTATGTCTTACACACACATACAAGTATGGAAATTTAAGTCTTGATTAAGTGTTCTTCGTGTAGGCAGCTCGTGCATTGGCTAATTTGGCTGCTCATGGAGATAGCAACTCCAACAATGCTGCTATTGGACAAGAAGCAGGAGCTGTTGAAGCACTCATTCAGCTGACTCGCTCTCTACATGATGGTGTTAGGTACCACCTTACAAATATGAGTTTTTGTTGCTTCTTACATGCACATGAATATTCAGAAAATGAGGAATAGCCCCACTATCCTGGAATAAAAGAACTTTTTCAGATGTCTTGAGATAATTCAACGTTTTCCTTTGATTATAGTAGTCATTACATTGTATTGTATAGTAGGGGTGTCAAACATTTAAATTAAACAATGTGCCCTGGTATGAGTCTTTCATCCTTTACATGGAAAAAATGTTTGTATTATGCATTTATCTTGAATGAGAGCTTTGCCTTTTGTATAGGCAAGAAGCCGCTGGTGCATTGTGGAATTTGTCGTTTGATGATAGAAATCGTGAAGCAATCGCTTCAGCTGGTGGTGTTGAAGCCTTGGTATGGGCCTTTAACCTTTGACCTCAAATAGCTCTATGATCATACATGCTGTTCGTTTAGTCTCTTAGATGGGTACATGATATGAAACACCCGAAAATAGTCCGGGGTTCCAAGCAATTTGCATATTTTTCAAGGGGTTTAGTTATCATTTATAATTGATTAATTAGGCTTCTTTTAATATGGATTTCCTTTAATCAATGTTTCTTGTTAGCCAAGTTAGAATTTATTATAAATAACCGTGGGGGGTAACAAGATTAGGCCTGGAGAGAGATTATTAGTTGTTGTGACTTGGCAGATCCTACATCTCCAACCGTGGGAGCTGTCGTGTCTTTATCACTTCTCTACACTCTGATATGACGCATATTTTGTGAATCTTTTAATTATGGTAGTGATTAGATTTTAATTATAGAAATTATATTATCTTAGGGAGCAAGTTATTTATCTATTATAAATAGAGGTTTAGGAGTAAGATATTAGAGGGGAGAGTTTAGAATTATTTTGTTATTTTCTTTGTTATGGAGAGCTCCTACCTCTCGAAAGTAGGTTAAGGAG
>JAUEJL010132265.1:0-11217 GCA_032274825.1 Drosophyllum lusitanicum | reverse complement strand
TACCCCAGGCAAAAGGGTCGAATTACAGATTACGGAAAGTGTATTGAACACGATCCACGAAATTATCCAAGTGTTATTATTGATATTTTTAACCATATTTCAAACCCTTTCCTCCAACATGAAATACCAAAAACACCAAATACCGATGTGCTATAATCCCTTTGGTAAATTTGACCATTAGTAGGAGAATTCAATACGAAGATATAGATCCTCTTTTTGCAAAAAAAAAAATATCTTATCAAAATAACATGAAAAATGATTTGTAGTTCTAAATTAAGTGTCCCAATGTATGCTTAAAAAGAAGATTATGACATAACAAAATTAAAGATGAAAAATATAAGAAAGTGTCTAAGAATGTGTTAATCATTAAATAGATTAGTCATAACTTTAGATTGATGTATTGGGCTTCTATAACATTAATCAAATAATATCTTACAACACGTATTTTAGGTAAGAAGATTACGAAATTGTCAACACTTTAAGAGGGTTAAACTTGGTTTGTATAATAATTTATTCTCATACATTAGAGTATATGTAGTAACGACTATTACTAGTTACTACGTCATCGGCATGACTGCACCATGTCTGATTGGCCGTGGTAATTATTGTTATTACTGTACAAACTATAAAAAAACACATAAAATAAAGTATAGATTAAACATAAATATATGCAAGTTGACGAGAAAACTAACATAAATATCAAAATTTGTTGATAAAAATAAAGTGCAATTTAGAGAGAATTGCAAATTCTAATTTGTTATATAAAAAGATTATAAATTTTAATTTTACATAAAAATAAATAAAATTTCCAATTTGTTATAAAAAGGATTCATGACATGACAAAAACATAGGTTATTATATAAAGATTTCTTTGCTTATAACAAATTAAAATTTTGAAGCATTTCTCAGCAAAGGAAAAAAATACAAGTTATCTTTATTGACAAATTTTGATAATTATTACTTTCTCAGCAAATTTGCCTAAATATAAAAAAGAATAATTTCATTTATCAAACTTATGCATAAATCCGGTTTTCGCGTCATTGTAACAGTTCATTAGTGGACCACTTCGTGACAAGCAGTTCACATACCAAAATTGATTTGTGCCTCGTTGTAAAGATATTTAAATATTTTAGATGATTTTTCAAACTCATCAAAACACCATGTCCAAATAATAATATGTTTGAATGTTCATTTATATTTGAGTGTTACTTTTATAAAAGATATGAATCTGAATGTCATGTTTGAACATATATACGTAATTAGCAAGTGATTGAACATCTGATTAAAAGCCATAGTTGCTAATAAACATAATGACACTAACAAACTTGATCAATTGCAATAGCAGAGGTGTGGCACCGTGGCAGTGAGGATGGTAACGACGATGAGAGATAAACAATCGTCTTTTGGAGCTAGGACAATTTATGGTGGGGGGAAACGGTAGCAATGCTGGGGTGGACAGTAGATGATGGTCATGGACAAACAATTGTTTTTTGGTCAGGGTGATGACAACGACAATGATGATGAGAGGCGAATAAAGCGATGATGAAAACAATGACAACGATGCTGAAGACGACGACAATGAGTAGAAAACAAACAATTGTTGAGAAAATTTGGTTTAGCAAAACAAATGGCATGGAGAACCAAGGATAATAAACCAATCGTGTGTTTTTTGTTGTAGATTAAGGGGTAATCATATATATTTTTTTTGTCTGGTTCATTTATAATTTTAAAAAGTTTTAGATGTTAATTGAAAAATGAAACAAACATATCTAACTTTTAAAACCGGTTGTTAAATCAGAGATAAGAGGTAGTAAAAGGTTTTTATAAGAAAACAAACTACCCGTAAAATCAGGGGCGAACCCAGGATTTGAGATGAGTGGTAGCACCGGACCTAAGATTTGAAATGAGTGGTAGCACTGCCTCGAAAAAATCAAAATTTACAATACGAAATGGTAAAACCGTCTCGAAAAAATCGAAATTTACACTACGCACGTAAAATTGAGTGGTGTCCCGTGCCCCCACACCCCTCTATAGAGGTCCGCCCCTGCGTAAAATGGAAAGTCATAGGAATGAGGGACTCATCATTTATCACTTTTTTCAACATTCCAGACGTATAGATTTACGGATGCTACTATATAGATTTACTGGTGTTACTATTTGAACATTTTCCATCTTACATACCAAAAATATAACAACGATCAATTTCAATTTTCAATAGAGGTTATATACACATCACATCATATGAAATCAATTTAGATTTTTAAAGAGTATAAATAAAATCACTCATCTATATTCTCCTAATTGCGATTAAGATAGTACATTCAGTTTAAAATCTTTTATAGCTTATTCTTATCAAATATTATATATACGATCAAACATTTCTTTGAACAAAACTTAATTAAAAATAAAACAAATAAAGTATAGAAGAGATTAATTATAATATATAACAATAACCAATAACCAGGATTATGAACGGTGTCTATTTTATGTTTTTATGTAACTGTATAGATATAAAATAGAAAGCAATAAGGTTTAACATAATGCTTACTAAATCAATTGTTAAGTTGTGTAGCTTTTAAAGCTAGAGACCAGGGTTCAAATCTCTCTAACCCGATTTTTTTTTCTTTCCTTTTCTTTTTTTTCTACTTTTTTATTTTAGAATAGTTATTAATATCAATTTTTATTAATTATTAAACGAGAAATAAACATTAACTTTTCTCTCTTTCTATAAAACAATTTTTTTTAAAAAAACACCACCATACTATATATACCAACTAATTAAGGAAACAATCATTTGCATGATGATTATGTATATTAAGGTTAGTGATGAAACAAGTTGTGATTTGAATTCTTACACATTTTGTATTATTATTCGGTTATCTGCTTTTAATAAAAATTTGAAGTAATTACATTTTTAAAAATTGCCGAAATAATAATTTTTTCCCGTTGTAAAGCAAGAATGAAATTGAAACCTCGTTGACCATAATTATGTAGATGTTTGGGACTAACCATCCGAAAACCATAGTGTTATAACAAAATGTAACTATGATTTATCTATATCTATATTATTAATATATAAAGTATTTATGACTCTCTGTTCTAAATGTATTAATCTCTTAAATTTTAAGTAATTTGAAATTACTAACTTACACTTATTTAAATCTAAAAGGAAACCATTGAATACCATTTTAATAACTAAACTTTCTATAAAAAATAATGTTTAAAAATGATAGTCAATGCAAATTAAATTTCAACCTATAAGATATTAAACAAATTAAAAATTAAATAAAAAACATCCATAGAAATATTATTTTAAATATTCTATCATATAACAAATAATTTAATTGAAGTATTAAAAAATTCGTATAGCTAAAACTCATAAACTTGATAACATATAACCCGAATTTATAAACCCTCGTATAAGTAAAATAAAAAGGGTAATTTATAATATATTTAACATTACTTTATGTGAACTTTTAAAATTTAAGTAATAGAAAATTACCAATATAGTCTTAAATATCTTTACATTTTTTAAAATACACCAACCCGGCCATCAATACATCATACCTACACAATTTCTTATTCAAATAAACACAATTCCCAAAGTTATTGATATATTTTATCATCTTATTTTATAAGTAGAGGTTTTTTCTTATTTTATTGTTTTGAAAAGTTATTTTAGAAATTAACGACAGAGTTGATAGATAATAAATTAAAGAAATAAATAAAATGGAAATGAGGGAAAGAAAAAGGACATGCTATGAATGAAAATTATTCGATGTCATCATAGTGCGTGTATACCATACCCTAAGTTATCGAAAACGAACATGTTATCGAGTATGAATTAGTTATCGTCGTTGCATTGCTCGGATAACATGCTATTTTTACTAATAAATACAGCTTTAAAATCGATATGCAGGTGGTTTCATACATCTTTAAATATAAACTTGTGTCATTTTTATAAAACAATTATATTCATACGTTTTGGTATAACTAAATCTTAACCATTCATTTAAAAATTTGATTTTGACTTTTAAGAATCAAGGTTCTTTAATTTAAATCAAAATTATTAGAGATAATTTCATATATGATCTTCTTAAACATTAAAGTATAATATTTGCTCACCTTAATTTATAAATATCAAATTACCCTTTATAACATTTCAAAACATCATATATAACCAAATTCTTAGTTTTATTATTTTAAAATACTTTGTAATTAGTTTAAATTCTTTTTGGTTATAACCAATATATATAAATACTTGATCTTATTGATTCTAATTGTAACAACAATGATCGATAGCTTGTACAAGAATTACAATCACTTCTCTTCGTATCTTAATACATTTCTGCCATCATATTTGTCATCTCTCTCGCGTTGATGCTTCCACCGCTAGTCTAAGTATTGATCATGTCATCTCTCACATTTTTTAAAGCTCTCATTTATTTTGTGTTTTATAATTGTTTAATATTTTTTATTAATTTATCATACATAAACCAATTCATATAATACACAGATCATTTATCTAATACATATAATGTACATACGCCTAGTCAATTTATAAAGTGTTAATTAAACGCTTCAAGTCTTGAAACAGTACATGAAATAATGGGAAATTAATTAATTAAAGGTGACACTGAACTCTCATCAAATTGATGGTATCATGAGATCATAAAACAAAGCTCGTGGTCATCATCAAAACCTCTCACTTTTCCTTTTTCCCCATCTTATATATTATTTAATCTTAGTTATTTTTTATATTTTATTTTTGCAATCGATTACTATACGAGGTTAACTTTTTATATATTGTTAATAATATATATATATGAATAGACTTTTTTACAAATAATGGGAGTGTATTGTTATATGTTGCTTTGATCTAACATTAATCGCTTCTATTGTATAATAATTTTACATTAACAATTTTTAAATCCATTGACTGCAAACTCACAAAACTATTATTATTATTATTATTATTATTATTATTATTATTATTATTATTATATTGTTGATAAGATGATTGTTTATTTATTTTGTGGATAATAATAAAGAAAAAGTTAAAGGCTGAGGTATAAAAAAGTTATCTTGTGATGACCCCATTTGAATATATCAAAAGTAGTCATATAAAAAGATTTATAACAGGGTTAAATAAAGGTAGTTGTCACAAGCTCCTCATAAAAGTCCATTTCTTTTATGCCATTTTATCACAAAACTGCAGGAACACACTTCATCATCATTATCATCAAACAACAAGATCTAAAGCACAGAAACACACAAATGTACAGAGAGAAAGTGTGTTAGAGAGAGAGAGAGGGAGAGAGATGAAAAGAAGAGAAGTGAAAGTACCTCCTTCAACAGATCTTTTAGTATGTTTTCCCACAAGATCACGTCTTGCATTGATGCCAAAGACAATTTGCAGCCCATCGAGACTCTCGAGCTCAAACAACCACCGTCATTCGCACCACCATCGTGGTAAATCCAGTGGGGGTGTTGTTGACAGTGGTTTATGGTCCAAAAGGAACCAGATGGGTTCAGAATTATCTGAACCAACTTCTCCAAAAGTGACATGTGCGGGACAGATCAAGGCTCGACCCAAGTCTAGATCTTGCAAGAATTGGCGGTCAGTGATGGAAGAGATCGAAAGGATTCATAACAACAACAAAAACCATAGAAAGAAACCTAGTTGGGGAAACACCATGGGGTTTAAGAAAGAATCCATGCAATTCTTGACTTCTTTAAGGAGTTTTAAGTTTGATTTGGGTTGTTTTGGTGCATTTCCAAATGCAAATGTTACTTCAGATGATGATGACGAAGGTGAAGAAGAAGATATTAATCATGTAAAGAAACTAATAGGGTTTGGAGAGTATAATCATGATCATGAAAATAATAATGATAATGATGATGATGTTGAGGGATCATCAAGAGGTAGTGCATTTTCTAAGTGGTTTAGGGTTTTGGATGAGAATCACGATCATGATTTATTTTCCAAAGAAGAAACTGAAAACCCTAAGGATGATGATGATAACGAAGTTCAATATCCATGTGTGCCACCATCAAATGCACTCTTGCTGATGCGAAGTCGCTCGGTGCCTATGAAAAGCAGCTTGTCTAAGGAGAAAGAAGAAGAAGAAGATGATGAAGATGAAGAAGATGATGATGATGAACATGAAGAAGAAGAAGAAGAAGAAGAAGAAGAAGAAGATGATGATGATGATGGTGACGATAGGAAGAAAAGGGAAAGTTTGATGGAGCTGATGAAATATGAAGGTGATTTTTACAAGTTATCTTGTGATATTGCAAAAGAAACATGGGTTGTTGGTGGAATTAAAGAATATCCAATTTCTACAACTCAAAGTAAGAAACGATGTTCGATAGAATGTCTGCAAGAAGTTAAAGCTTGTTTACAATGATCAAGTTCAACACCTGGAAAGAAAACGGAAATTTTCTACTCCCGTTTACTCGACGTTGGATAAGGTTTTCACGAACACGAAGTTGATTTCCTTGCCTTTTTTAGTGTTCTTGCTTAATTAATTTTTTTTATTTTAAAATACAGTTAATTTTCGATTGATGTATGTAATGTCATGTATATATATTCTTCTGTTAAGTTTAAACTATCTATATATATATTAATTAATTACCGGTTAATTATTAATGTAAACACACAAGAAAAGTGTCATCTGGTGACGCATGTTTGTAAGTACGTGCCATTATATGTGTCATTAAAAAAATCTAATTAATGGTTAATTTCTTAAATCTTATTACACACTAGTTTCGATCGATATATACTTGTGTAATATAAGAGTTTGTTTAAATAATGTAATTAATTCATAGAAAGTAATCGTAAAAGATATAAAAAAGTGTGTTAATGAAATTCAAAATGTTGATAAAAACATAAGATTGATACAGAAAATAAAAGATAATAATATATATTGTGGAAGCTCATTCATTCTTAATTATCATGAATTCATGATCATAATCAGATCTGTTTCGGTCCTTACCAAACACCAACAGATTATAAGTTATGCATCTTAGTCTACTTTGTATACATACGATAATCTATGCATGCATGTGAAATTTATTATTGGGTAATAACTCTGACTTTTTCTGATTCTATGTACGTATTGACTAAACCTAATTGTATAACTTATAGTGGAATGGGAAAGAAAAAAGAAATCATCATTTCATTCCCTTATCAGAAGATGTTTGTTATTCATATAGGAATTGAATAAGTCATTACGTAAGGAACGAGATTACCTTTGTTTTAAGGGTATTCATTCCTTGGAGGATAGATGTTTTTTCCTCATTCCTTCAAGGAATCAAATGAATAAGCTAGAATTTGATTTTTTTTTCTTAAATTTTTTTATTAAAATTTATTTTATTTTATTCCTTTGTCTATTTTTCTCTATTAAACATCATATAGTAATGATTCATTTCATTCCGACAAAGCAAACAAACATGTTGATAATTGGTAATGAGTCTATCCATTACCTTCTCCATTCTATTCTTTTGTCCATTTCATTCATTTGTCATTTATTTCCGTTTAATCAAACATACCCCAAATGATAAAAGAAAACAAACTGACGATAAATGGGATAACAAACTATCCTCAAAAAATCAAAGGATCGAGCAACGTACATCAGGTTAATATAAAGATAACAAAAAATAAAAGTAAGAAGGTACACCTTTGAAACATTTGAATCCATGAAGTTGAACGTGAGAATCTGAATAAAGAAACAACTATCAACGATGCATAGATATTAGGTTTCTTTCAGTCGATCAATTGTGTGTACGTATATGGAGACTGTAAACCAAAAACACGTTAGTTTAGAGACATGGCAAGTTCAAGAGACTTACAGTTACCCAGGTTTCGTCGATCTTAAATTGCATTTCAATATGCAATAGCAGCTTCAGTTGGATTTTGGGCTTTTTCCCTAGCTAGGGCGGCGAAGATTTAAGTAAAGAATGAAGGATAATCATAATTGAGAAATTTTGGGACGAAGCTATCGAGCGGTAAAGCAGACTAAAGAACAGAAGCAGAACTCGTGGAGGTATTTTAGTAATCAACCATCGAGCGGGAAAACCTAAAGAGGACGCCATAGAAACAAGCCACGTGGCAACTTTTTTAATTGTTTATTAGAGAAGGTAGATTTCGGTCTTTGTGAAATAACACTAATTTCACCTTTGTGTCTAAAGTTTCCTAAGTATATACTTCTTATTTATTGATATGGTACCAAAAATAGATAGATGTTTAAAAGGTTAATTATATATTTCAAAATAACTATTTTACCTTCTTAATTTGGAGGAAGCCAATAACGCTAACACCTGAGGCATGTCTTTGTATTTGATACAAGTATATTGGCATGCTGCAAATGGTTTGCAGGGGTCTGTGAAAGTGAAGAAGTTATGTAAAGAGACACGGCATTGGGATGTCATTTTATTAGATAGATTAAAGGATGAGTACGGCAGTGATGCAAAAAAGGTTTGGGCATCCATATGCCCGTAGAGGTCCATATGATCGTATAGGGACCGTATCAAACGGCCCTAGACAGGTGTAAAGCTAGTTACGGCAGGGGTTGACCTTATGGTTGGCTGTAAAGGCCATTACGGCCATATATAGAAGGTGTAAAAGTCATTAATTAGTTGCTAGTTCGACATGCTTAAATAGTTGATATTCATATTTGGTGTCTTAATTGTTATAAAAATGTTGTATCTGATGTGTTCACATGATTTGAAATTCATGAACAAGATTATTCAATGATATTTGTTCTAGTATGTTCACATATTCCGTTCGTGGACGTCATGCATATTCGATGTGATTTATATGGTCCGGACCAATTGATTCTCTGCTGGCTAGTCAAGTGCTTGATTCAGGGTTTAACAATCTGACATTTCAAGGTCTTGAACCATGTTCTTCGAGTAGAGGCGGTAAGCTGATGATATTGGGCCTCAAAACGATGTATGGTAGACCTCTTCATGCTCACCACCTTTGTCGACTGGTGTGGATATTCTCCCGTTTGGAACTAGTGAGCAGGACTAATTACCCTGTAATAAACAATCTATTTGCGCTTACACTCTACCTTTATGTGATAAGATAACATTGTTTCATATGCATTGATGTGATATGATTTACACACCAAATAGATTACTAGCTTTGTCAGTTAACCCACGTTACTTGTACTCACTAGCTAGATGTAGCTACCCCTCCCATGCTTTTGTTTTCCCTACACGTGGTTTGTAGGTTGTTTGGCGTGACCTTTTTCGGAAAGCTTGATGTTAGAACACTTGCCTAGATGTTTTGTATATTAAACGATCGGATATGTATTAGCTTAAGTAACAACACTTTGTGACTGATGCTCGAGTGGGTTGTATTTTTGTACATTTAGTTACAACCCAAAAATATTAAAGACTCTTGCTGTTTATACAACGGAAGTCGTAAATTTATAAGTTTAAATGATAATTATTTATTTAAATAAAGATCTTACTAAAGTTTAAATTGGTTCAAGAATCTGGGTAAATTTGGTGAGAAATGTGTTTACGTCGATCCATATGTTAGAGCACATATCGACGCTTAGAATTATTCGGTATAATAAGTGCCATAGCCAATCAACTTGGTAAGTCTTATGCATAGTTAGACCAGCCGCATCGGGAGCCAGACCAGCGCTGGCTGACTCCTCTACCCGTCTCGAATACCATCGCCCCTTATAGGGTTGGTGCTGGTAGGTTCCCTAGCTGGTTCATGGACTAGTGGCGGGTTCCCTTTTTTTTTCTTTATTCTTTTTTCTTTTCTTCTCTCTTTCTCTCTCTTGATTAATATATACTTTTTATTAATATTTGATGTGGATTGAAGAGGGTTGAATGTGAGGATTTGTGGGTTAGAGAGGGTTATAGGTGGGAGATGATGTGGATGCTGATTTGTCAGTTGGTTAGAGAGGGTAAGAGGGGGTTGGATGCTGATGGTCTTAATATGTGTTGCCGATTCTTAAGCTACTCTACTTTCTTTCAATTTAGCTTGTAAAACATACTATGGATCTTGTAACACAGCTATAGATCTTTAGTGTATAAGACAACTATGAATATTTAAATTTATTAAAAAAATGTCTAACATAACTTCATCTTCATTGAGGAATTTCATCGAACATTTAATTTGCATAAATATTCTTCGTTATCCATCAAAAACATTAAGGTGAGATCAACTATGAACCATCCATGACCAATAAACCACAAAAATCAAGCAACTATTGAGCCTATGACCGATCATAGACATATAACCAATCCGATCCATTACCAACACATCAGAAGCCATCAACGATTACAAAGCTGATAAATTTCTCATATTAATATATTGCAACAACTACAAGACTAGATAAAACACGAGACAAATAATTTTTCAAACCTTTTGGCAACTTCCATGTAAAGAATTAATTGCCTGCCTACACGGCTACACACTTGTAACTCTTTCATCTCTACGAGAAAATTAAGAGTTCAAACACATTTTTGTGTGAATAATCAAGGAACAATCAAAAGTGGTAGCAACAAGGAAGGTTTTTGTTAACAACGTTAGGTGACAAGCTAGGATGTTGATTTTTGGTGTCTTGTATGAGTAGAAGGTTCAAACGTGTAAATGGAATTGAAGTACGGACATCTACATAATTTACAAGTTTTATAAAGGTATATATGAAAATCTATCATCTAAAAAATCAAGTAATTAATGAACTTGGTATTTATCCAACAAATTTGTTAACTCTTCATGCTCTATAAAAAGCCGGTAAGAATTTTGAAAGATGTCAACTTTATTAACGTTGAAAATAGTTTAAATATAGATTTTGTTTGTGATGGCAACCATACCAGCATACGCAATATACAATCCCATCAATTTGAACTCATAGGTGAACTAGACTACCTAAAATATAAGAAAAGAATAGCGCATTAACCACAAAGAATTCCTTTTAACCTAGTAGTAAGTGTATGGATCCTAAAACTAAGTATCAGAGCAAGGTCATGGGTTCAACTCTCATTTCTATCAAATAAAAAATGTTGAGGGGATGGATGAGTCATGGTCGTCATCATCCCAAATCTGCTCGTTGGTTCTAACGAGTTGGAATCTAATGTGTCTAAAGTGTTCGGGTTTGTTCGGTTTTTTAAAATATATTTTAGCAACGGAAGCATGAACAACAATTTTAAACTTTTTAAAACTCCCCACCAATGATCCATATGCAA
>JAUEJL010132254.1:0-11218 GCA_032274825.1 Drosophyllum lusitanicum | reverse complement strand
GATCGAATTATAAGTCGTCTGGGATCGTCAATTGAAGAACAGGGATCGCGAATTATGTAGCGATTGGAACGTAAATGTACCCGTTTTGGGAACGCACAATCTGGAACGCGGATCGTGGGGGGTGCTGCGATCCTAGTAAGTATGAGGGAGAGAAAGAGAGAGAGAGAATGGAGACTCACCTGAGGCTGAGGTGGAAGGCGGCAACTGCGGAGGAAGGCGACGACGGAACCGAGGAAGGCAGTGACGGACCAGGGAAATCCGGTGACTGCGACCGATGAAGAAGATGTTGTAACGGAGGGTCTAGGGAGGAAGACTGCGGCGGAGGGTCTGGAGGCAGAGGAAGAAGCCGTCAGTTTTTTGGAGGGTAGAGTCGGTTGATGTGTTAGGTCGATGGAATGAGAAAGATAGCTACAGAAATATGTGAGGATAACATGGTAATCTTCCACATCCCTCATTCAAAGGATTTCAAATCCCTTCATCTAGTGATGGAATTCACTTTCCCTCTTTTGATGGATTCCAATTCCTTCATATTCCCTCATTAAAGTGAACCAAACACAGAAATCCTTTGGAATTATATTCCAATTCCTTCAGAATCCCAAGGATTCCTGCGAACCAAATGGGAAGGGTCCCTACTGTTTGAATTTTGTAACACTGATAGTCCTTATGAACTTAAAAAGACAAATTTACTCTTTTATTATTAATTTGTTATTTTTCATGACTTTTATTCATTTTAAAAATTAACTATTAATTAAATATCATTAATAAATAAATGAAAATGCTTTAAATTGCCACCACCACCAAAACTCAAATCACCACGACTAACCACCGTCTACCACCACTACCTCATCCCTGACCACCTTTTACTAACACCCACCATCCCCTGTCAAGAACTAGATCTGAAAATCGCAAACCACTATCAAGAACTAGATCTAAAATCGCCACCATCATCAAGAACAAGATCTGAGACTCAAACCACTATCAAGACACAAGATATGAAATTCGCAAACCACCATTACGAACAAGATCTGAAAACGCCACCATCATCAAGAATTGAAAATCACCATCAAGAACAAGATCTAAAAATCGCCGTCACAATCAAGAACAAGATCTGAAACTCAAAACACCATCAAGAACAAGATTTAAAACTCAAACCACCATCAAGAACAAGATCTGAAAATCGCCACCACAAACCCTAATATGAGAGAGAGAGAGTGGCAGAGGTGGTGATGAAGTTTGGTGGGTGTTGATCAAATCGCATGAACAAACCCTAATTTGAAGAGAGGGGAACGGTGTGTCTGTGTGTGTAGGGAGAGAGATAATATTGGTAGAAAAAAAAACCTACATTGAAATGCAGTGGTGGTGATGATGCGACGGTGGTGATGATAAGGCAGTGGTGATGGGCGACGGAACACACACGTACCTTCGTCGAAGTGGTGATGCGACAAGGGGAGAGATTGATAGAGTAAGGGGTCGTAGGTGGTGATGGAAAAAAAGGCCTAATTGCAAACACACACCAATCGGTGTGGGAGAGAGAGATTAATAGAGTAAGGGGTCGTAGGTGGTGATGCGACAAGGGGAGATGGTGGGTGACGGTAGTGCTGTTCTCTGGCGAAGGGGAAGGTGATGGGTGGTGTTGGTTGGGTGGAGAAGAAGGGAGGGGCGAGAAGATAGTGGTGATGGCAATGGAGAAGAAGGGAGGGGAGAGAAGATGGTGGTGATGGCTGTGGTCTTCGAAGGAGGTACGGTTGAGAGAGGGAGCTGTGAGTGGCGGTGGTGGTGGCAGCTAAGAGAAAGATGGGAGCACCGATTGTAGAGAGATTAGGGATGAGGTGGGGGGTAACGTGTGTATTATATAATATATAATAATATAATAGTATTTATTAGTTTAATTATTATTTTTGAATTTTGAATTATTTAAAATGAACGAAAATAATAAAAAAAAAGAAACAGGGGCTTAATGGACTTTTCAAATGAAAAAGTAAGGGTACTTAGGTCTTTTCAGTTATACCAAGGACTACCAGTGTAACAAAGTCCAAACAGTAAGGACTATTAGCATAATAAATGAAGCTAAAGGACTGAGGTTGTGATAAGTGATAAACCAAAGGGACGATTCGTGTAATTTTCTCATTATTATAATATATAATGATATGTACAATTAAAAACACATTATTGGTTTTTATGATGCGGTTTATTGTAGTCCTCCAAAATCTAAAATTAAAAACACATTACTGATTTTTTGTGTTTTAGGTTCGGTTTTTGCTCCCCCTTATCAAATGAAATAAAGATGACTGGAAGTAGAATATAATTAAATACCTGGAGGAAATAATATACGTCTTTTGCACATCGCTTGTATTGGTTGTGACCGATTAAGCTGACCAATGTAGTGGGTGCTCCGTCTAAAAACAGGGAGCAGGGAGGGGTGTTTTAGACATTTGACAATCAAACATAGAAATTATGAAAAGGGAAAAAGCTAAAAGCTTACTTAAAATCATCTTTTTGACATCACTAGCCCTTCGAGCAGCCTCGAGCTGCTCGTCAAACGACCCTTGTTTGTTGACTTTAGTGCCAGATGAATAACTTGCAGAGAGTGGAGAATCTTGATCAGCTTGAGAACCAGTTCGATTTTGAGCATTTACTCTTGTAAAAAATACCCCATCAGGCCATAGAACCTAACACAAGAACCCATCATAATAATAATCAATCATCTGTTTTCTACTGTTTTACCACAGTTATTTTGTATTTATGTAATCCACCTTTCCATAACTTAACATATTCCGTATCAATGTTAAAACAGAAAGTAGATTGTTTGGCATTTTAAGTTATAGTAGAACAACTAAAGCCGGTTCTAAATGCAAATAAACCAACCAGAAAGGCAGAAAATAAAAATTAAAATCTTCTGTATCATATTTGATTAATGTAGGGGCATTAATGCATTTATTTAGCTAATTAGCAACTTACATCTTGTATCCAACGAATCCCGTGAGCCACAATGTCGTCTCTCCTGAGCCAATGTATTTGCCTTAAGAGCCAATCATCAATAGCATCTTCCATCATTAACTGCAATATTTGCTTAGATATCCAAAACACCTGTCGTCTGCATATAAAATGATTGTTGTCTGAGAAATTGGGTATATTAATACTCCTAGTAGTTATCATATGCATTATTGCATATTTGCATTGGTTCCCAGATGAAAGCTGATCATATTTTCTATGTTCTTTCATGAATGAAACAAATTGAAGATTTGACTCCAAAGCCAAATATAAAAGGAAGGAAAAAAAACTAACCTTAACCAGCCTCTTCGGTTGAGCTGAAATATCTTGTCTACCAAATTTAGCAAGGGAACACTGACATTAGGCGGTGTCCACTGCAACAACAAAAAGAAAAGATATATTTAGATTTAGTAAAAACGAAGCATTTGACCGTAAAAACACATAAGCTAGATGATTTCTTATCATTACATGTTTCCGGTAACATGTTACAAAATGACTTAATTGATATCGATCTTGAAAGTAAATTTTGATTAAAATGAAACAAACCTCTGCAGGCACACTAAGCGGATCTTCAACACGATCAGAAGTTGAAGGAAAATTTGCAGCCAGATTGAGTATTTCAGAACGCACCCCTGAACTAGCTCTCTTTTCAAAATCAAAGCTTCTTAAAAGTTCATCATGTTTGACAACCCTAGGTGGGAATCCTTTAGAGTTCAATTCGTTATCTGAATGCCACCCAGTTTCGTTAGCTTTTGAAGTAGAGTCCATCTCGTTATCAGAAAGACTATTAGCTGATTCTGATGTCGTTTGTCTTGTGAAGTAGGAATTACTAAGTTCATCTGCTTTCCATGTTAAACTTTTGCTTGTAGATGAAGCCACAGGTTCATATGTGAATGTTGGGCCAACAACTTTCCTCATTAAACCATCTGAAACACCTTTGAACTGACGCACAATATCGTCCACCGCATCATCCACATTGACTGTCATTTCAAAGTCAATCATTCCGATAGATTTAACAATCAGCAACTACATAAGGGGATGTTTGGATGTGTGTTTTGAGAGTGATTATTAGAACGAGCTGCAGAAGATGGTGTTTGGAAGTGTTGGAGATATTTGAAGTTGAAATATTCAGATAGACAGATAGTTGTTTGAGTTTGACAGATTCTAATAATTTTTAGGAAATTGATACACGAAATGACCAAAAGGACATTGTTGAACTCCTCGTGAGATTGGAGTTGAAGAATCTTAGAATAGGTCAAAAAGGGCTTTACGTAAGCAGGTGTGAAATTACTTATCAGCAACTTAGTAGATGGCCTTTGAATAACCAGATAATCAAAAGGCAGAAATTGATCCAAACATTAAAGTCCCAATAATCAGTTCAAAAATGCAAATCCAAACAACCACTAAGTAATGCATTATAGTGTGTAAAAAAATTAAAGGTACACACACCTGCTAAAGTTCTCATCACGGAAGAAGACTTCCCAAAAGAGTAATTCTACAATAATGACATAGATAATTAGCTCATGTCAAAAACTAAATCTTTGCAAGTATATATCTTGAATGGTAGCGAAACCAAAGAGAAAAAGAGACACCTTTGAAGAAATACTTAAAAAGTCCCACACTTCGTGTTGCTCCGCAACATTAGCTATCGACAAAAGATCCTATAGAGAACAAAATTCGTTTAATAACTAAGATTCATACATTTTCTGAGAAATATTAGAGTGACAGAACCATACTTGCAAATATTTATCAAGCTGAATGCAACGTTGATGAACAAATGCATCTTCTGTACTTGAAGAAAATATCCTTTTAGGAGGCAAATGCAATGTATAGTTTGGAATGTCCTTAAGTTGGCGATGTAATCTCTCAAAGTTTCGGTATCTGCTTAAAAAGTAGCAAAAATATACATAAATAAGTTTCTATCTCAAAACCGCCTAAATAAAAATGTACTCTTGAAAAGGAGTTCAAGGACAAGACCTTCTTTTCACAAACCAAGTGTTGTTTTCAGCATCTGTGACTGCAATCGAATAGACTGCAAAAGATTTTGAGGCATGTTTCTCAAAATACGCTCCCAGAACCTGTCAAAATCATATAGCATTATCATGGAGGAAACTCCTGATAAATCATATCAAATTAGACTAGGAAAAAAAAATCGATTTATCTATGGTAACAAAGAATCAATGGTCCTGATATAAAATATTAGTATAATAATATTGTCTAATAGCCCAATCAGATAAGCATAATATAACCTAAATCCTAATTCCCTCTAATAGAGAACAGTCTACTTTCAAGAGGTAACTAACTCTCCATTTTGCTCATTCAGTTCTATCTGATAATGGTATGTATAATAATCTCTCTCCCCCCCCCCCTAATCTTATTTGTAGAATTTCCTAAATATTTTGGTCCTTATCCCTTAATGTTAACATTAATCAGTGAATAAAAATGAGCTCTGTGCCTAACAAAATGACTTGCATCGCAATGTTTTAGAAATATTTTCAGTTAAAAAATTACTAAAAAGTAAACAATTGCATTGTGAGATGAAAGATACGTGATCGAGTTGAATATAAAGACAATCTTACGAGACAATGAACAAGCATAAAAAAGAATTCACTTACCCGACACTTAAGCTTCGGACTATATCCTTCAATGCGTAATACTTTATCAGAAACCACATTAACATTATGTGCATCATGTTTTCCAGCATTTGCACTATAAAATTCTGTAATTATTGACCCACTGACTTGATCCAGATATGCAGTTTCAAAAAGAGTTTGTTTGTCCAAATCAGATGCGCTATTCGATTTCCTAAAATTACTTTTACTTCCGACCCCACCAATAGCATTTTCTTCAACTCCACCATCTAGAGTCAACATATTATTTTGGCCACCATCAAAATATTGGTCTCTTTGTTGACCATCAGATTGAGGCTTTGGTGGAATCTGTCCTAAACTCCTACCAATGCTGGTTGAAGACTCAAGCTTTTTATGTAACATTTCATTTCCTGCATCTTTACTACTACCAGCTTTTGGTTCTCGAGCAGCGTTCTTCTGCTCATTTTTCTGGGCTTTCTTTTTATAATTTCTTCCTTTGGTCCACATATTTTCAAGATTTTCTGGGTGAAGAACCTCTGTCCTTCTCTGGGTTGCTGCCTCAAGAACCCGAGCCCAATCAGCAGCCGGTAAATGCTTTGTTTCTTCTAGCATTGAACCGACAACAATCTTACGAGATGCATCTAGCGCAAGTTCTAATTGAGGGTCATGCTTAGATGATGTCACATGATCACTCTTTTGAGTATAAGAATGATCGGGACTTTTGGCAGTAGCAGATTGATCCTGTTTATGTCCTTCACTTCCTTCTTTGCATCCCTCATTTGCAGAGGCGAGAAAAATAAGCTCAAGCAACTCATTGATGTATGCGGGGCTTGCAAATCTCATTACAGGTTCCATAACTAAACATGTTAAAAGCTCACGGGCAATGCATCGAACTAAAGCAGATTGAGCTTCCCGGGGTTTTAATACTACAGCCACCACCGCACCCATAATTCGTTTAAGAAACTATCAAATAAATAACAACTATTAGATGGTATCATATAATAATAATTGAAAAAAAAAATATTAAAATAGCTATTATTTTATGTCAAAACACTCCACTCACACCTTGTACTCACTCTCAGGAGATATAAGAGCGGGATGAAGCTCGTTAGAAGCCATGAGATGGTGTTTTAATCTTTCATCTCTTTCTTCTGAAGACAATAATACCATCTCCACACCAATGGCTGATTGGTTTTTTCTGAAAAGCTCCAGGTGGACCCCAACTAGATCAACCACATCTCTGAGAGCACAAAAAAACAATTATTATCAAGCAAAAAGATTCAAATTTCCTATAAGTTTCTAACAGGGTGTTTGGGTGTGTCTTCTTGAAGTTAACATTATGGCTTGAATAATCAAATAATCAGTTGATCATAACTTTTACATTTATCTTAATAGTCAGTTTTCTTATGGCAACTACTTAATCTGATTATCCATAATTGATAATGTGACCACAGATAATCAGAAATTATAAACATAATCAATTTAGTTAGAATTCTCAATAAAAATTATGTGGCTGTTTGGTAGTGATAGTGACTATGTTATACTAAATAAGCATAATCAGATAATTAGCTACATTTAAAAAGAAAATGGGTTGTGGAAGATAGTGTTTGGAAGTGCTTCAGCTATTTGAAGTTGTAATAATCATATAGATGTCCTTAAGGAATCAAGAAATAAAATGACCAAAAAGCACACTTTTGTGAAAGAGGGAGAAAAAGGAGAGTCCTCTTATGAAATGAGAGTCAACGTAATATAGGTTAAAATGATGGGCAAACATTCAACTCCATTATAACCTTGGATAATCAGTGTGTTACAATTGATAAGAGACATTTTTGAACCCCCATATAATCAATAATCAGAAGCAGAATAGTTATAAACTTATAATGCACATCCAAACACCCTTAAGAAACCTACTAAGGAGATCTAGACATACCCACCTCGTTAACAAGTCAACAAGGTTTATATTCTTAACTCTTGCAGATATTTCAGCAAGAACGTCCATAATGATTGTTCGTATAAGCTCGGGTGCCTCCATGTCGGGTGTAATATCCGCATACCAAAGATCAACAACAAAATCTTGCAAAAGCTTGTTAATAAATTCCTCCATAGCAGCCTCAACTACTGGAGAATCAATTTTCCTCTTCCATCTAGGTGGGGGTGGCAAAGTGGAAAGCCGTGAATCGTTCACAGACAATTGCTTCTTTTCTAAATGTGACAAATATGTTTGTGGTCTGGTTTTCCTGACCTTCCAACGAAATTCAACCTCATTCAACAAAATTCGTGATCCCGATACCAGAAGTATTGCTATAGGAACATTCATCCACATTGATTTACTGGTGTCTGCAATAGTACAACATAATAAATAACGTTTAAATGCGCTTGCTCATCCATTCATGAAATTAACAAGTTATTGACTTTCTATACCAACATAATTAGGTTTTCTTGCAAACAACCCATCAAAGAAGAAAGAACCACTAATACTTGCAACTTAAGTGAACAGCTTTGGAACAAAAGCTGCCATGTTTGATGATTTCTATATGGCATTTGCATGTTTTAAGATTTGTACAACACCACTAATACTTGCAACTTAATTTTCTCTTACTTGGGGGTTTTTTGGGATTAGCAGGTGCTTCTAAAAAGGTGCTTAAAAGACCATTTTCAATGGTGCTTATAAGAAAAAAGGTTATTTAATCACAAAGCAAGAAAACAAAAACAAGTCCAAATAAACAAAAGTGTGTATCGTGTTTAAAAAGTTCAATCCCAACACCCTCTTAAGTTCACTAATATAATTCGAAATTTCAATCCAAGTTTAGTTTCGAATCTAACAAAGCTAAACCACCTTGATTCTAAACAAGCAAAGAAAATTAAAAAAAAAACCCATCAATATTGTATAAAGATAGATTAAATAACCAGTAAGTAAACACAAAATCGATCAGAAAGTCAGGAACTTACGAGCTAAGAAGTAAGAAACAGCGAAGATACAAAGAGCCCACCAAACAGTACGAAGCTTTGCTTCTTCGATCAGATCCTGTAAAGTCTCCATGGCCTTCATGACTCTAAACCCTAATTCTCAATTGACAAACTTAACTACTTAAGCATTTAACAAGAGAGATTAAGATGAAATCAGAATCTTTCTTAATCTTTCTTGAACTGAAACAAGGGCAGGATCCGATTGTGCGAGTGATTGAACTGGTATTCCCTGAAGACACAAATAAAACTTAGGATCAAAACAAGGAGAGTATGTATGTTGGTTGGTGCTTGGATTGCTTTAGTTGGGGGATGAAACTAAGAACGTGGAGGAGGGAGAGGTGAAATGGGCGTCAAAGGTTAGATAAAACAGAAGAACATGATATGGGGAATCAAATGGAGCTGTGATTATGAATGCAAACAATAATTTAAAAAAATAATAAGGTGCGAAGGTGGGTCTTGATAGGCGCCTTGCGTTATCTTTTGAGAAAGCAAAGCTGGCCTGTCCTGGGTTTCTAACTTCCTAATTTTCTTGATCTTCAGCCGGAGTAATCAAGATTCAAGAATGTAATTACGGGATTTCTACCAAGTTCATTTTTTATTTTTACCATGTAGCATGACGGTATCGGGTGTTGTGAAAATATGTTCGTTCGTAAGAGGTTGAGAGTGTAAGTCCTGTAATGAATAATGAATTAGATTTAGAAGTAAATTTAGTAGGTATGTTTTTGTATGTAGTTCAAAAGGATAGAGCTGTTATGGATAATTATGAATAGATGTTCGTATCCCCTAATATTATATAAGATATATTAGAGATATGTATATGTATTATTCTAGATAAGATATTTAAAAATTGGATACTTATTCCTTATCTATTGCATTCCTATATATTAAGGACTTACCTAATAAATAAAATGAACTTCTGTCTCTCTATTCTCTTCTCTTATTCTCTCTACTTTCACAACAAGAGCAAGTTTATTTTTTCAGTGGGTATGTAGTTCAGAAGTAAGTTATTCCTAGCTTAACTTAGGCATTCGGTTGGTTAAGTTTAAAAATATATTAATAATTACAATACAATGGTTTAAATTATGCAATAATTTGATAATTTAACTGTTCCAATTAATAGTTTTGGTTTTAAAATTTTGAAAATAACTTATTTATCTTTTCTCGTGTAATACTTTAGTTTCTAGAAAGATTAGAGTATGAGGAAAAAAGTTACGGCTCTACATAAAAAAGTCTAAGATTTAACACAATTTGAGAAAAAAATATCTCATTCATCTTGAAGTCGAGACAATAAATAACTACATGATGTTAAGTGCTTGTTTAGATGTAGTCAGTAAAGTCGACCGTCAGGTTGTCTAGAAAATACGTATGATAAATTTGATAAATAAATTATTCTTTATATTTATTTAGTCTTGTAATGTTTTTATGTTTAGTAAAATTTAAATATTAAAATGAATTGTATTAATTAAATTGAGACATAATTGAGGGTTAAATGATGACCATTAACAAGGTTTGAAAGATGGGAAAGACTAAAGAGGTGATATAATGCTAACGGTAAACTGAATTATACATTTAACCTTTTATAGCAGGTCATATATATCGAATCAACTGGTTACCTTCTTTTAGGTACTTTTAATAATTTTAATAAAAAAATTCTTTTTCCATAAAGGACCCAAGCAGTTCAATTTTGATCTTCAAAGAAAATAATCCCACGCCATCTCCTTCAAGCTTTAACTCGCCGACCTCCTTCTACAACAACCGCCGCCAACCTAATTCTTCTAGCACCGCCGTCGCCGACCTTCAAGCACCACCGTCGCCAACGCCAAACCACCATCGCTACCACTGCCTTCATACCTTCACCAACATCGCCTTCTAGATTCGATTAGGTTCTTATGTCACCTACCACTGTCGTCGAGTTCAGGTCTGAATCGTCGCCGTTTTAAACAACAAACACCACCGCCTTCCAGATTCGATTAGGGTTTTTGTGGTAGCTCAGTGATGTTCAGATCCAAATTGCCGCCGCTTTAAACAACCACAACCACCACCACCATCTAGATTACCGTCGTTGCTACTTAAAACCACCACAACCGCCGCCGATTCAAAAGCTTCATTTCCAAATTTTGTTCAAAAAGTCTTGGTTTAAATGTGTAAGTTTTTGCAGTTAGGTTTTTATGATTAGGGCTTATTTGATGTAACACCGTATTTTTAACCCAGATTTTTTTCATTTTAAAATATTGCGGATGCGATAAAATATATACAATATATATATATATATATATATATATATATATTCAACTAAAAACACAAAACAGTTTTCCAACTCATCAGTTAAGTCAAAACACTAGTGTTACAAAAACAACGGCTCATCACAACTAATATCAGAGTGCCCGCCAATTATTTCTCAAGTTACACCCCCTCACAACCGAACCGCAGAACTCACCAAAAACCTGCAAAAGGAGTGAGAGGTGGGGGATTAGCACAAATATAACATCCTCAAAAAAGGCCTAGACGCGCGAGAAAGTGGTACGTTAAATAATTTAAATAAATTAAATTAAATATATATTTGTTAGTTATTGGCATAAGTTATTAAAATAGTTATTAAATGAGATGATAAAAATAACTATAATAATAGATAAAAATAATAAAGTAATAAACGGTTTAAGATAAGGATT
>JAUEJL010132253.1:0-23428 GCA_032274825.1 Drosophyllum lusitanicum | reverse complement strand
TCATGCCTAACATAAGATTTTAATATTATTAATCACTATAACTAAAATAGAAGTTCACAAACAAAAAGAGAAAAGTTTAATAACTCTATTCTAATTATTTCCGCAAAAAACATAAAAATTAAACTTCAAGTTTCTCTTATTTTTAAGAATAATAAAACTTAACTAAGAAAAAATGGCATTACAGTTAAACTCGGACAACAAAAAACCAAAAAATATGCTAATTTTTTATGTAGATCTATCAAAATATAAGTTTGTAAACAACTTATTTTTATATATATTTCGATATAAATTTTAATATAATATCATAACTAAAAACAGATGTATATTTTAGTATTAAAATTTTGAAATTTATATATTTCAAATAAATATCATATTACGATAAATATATATTCATATTTACTTCGAACATTAAATATTAAAATTTGGGTTTAGTTCACAAAAATGTATCAAAGTTGTCACATTTTGCTATTGTGTGTATCCAACTTTAAAAGTTTCTATTATATGTATAAAACTTTTAATTTGTTGCTATTGTATGTATTTTGGTTACATAAAAAAGTAAAAAATTTACAAATTAGTACATTCAATAGAAAGTTTAATACATACAATAGCCACAAATTAAAAGTTCAATACATACAATAGAATTTTTTCAAGTTCAATACATACAATAACAAAACATGACAACTTGAATAAATTTTAGTGAACTAAACCCTTAAAATTTAAAAGAGATAAAAAGATAAAATATAAAGTTGATTATTTATATATTATATTGTTGTAATAACATATAAATATTAAATTAAAATAATAAAAAAACGTAATGAAAGCAACCAAAAAAATGTCGTTAGTATTTTAATATGATAATTAATAGTTATGTATAATATTATAATAAAAATAAACAATAATATATGAACATTATACTGAAGCAAAGGAAGCGTGGATTTTAGTAAAAAATACAACATTAAAATAAGTAATGCAAGGCTCGAACCCTAGTCCTTGGAATGCCACAAAACGTCCTTGCCACTCCGGCTAATCGATTGGAATGTCAATTATTTCATCTTAAAATATATAACTATTAATGGAAATAGTTACTGTTCATCCTGTCAAATCACTTCTTGATAAATGTTATGTTATATAATATCTAAGTTGGAAATATATGTTCTAATTTAATCTATTTCATTGAAGTTCATAAAAAAGCAATTTGTCACCCCACGCCCTAAAAATCCGGGTATCACTGCTACCACAACCATTAGGAGCGCGCTCTCTCTCTCACACACACGCACAACCAACATAAACTTCTTTCTTTCTCCACATCAATTTCTAGTGCAAGTTAGAGTGTTCAATCAATTTTTGTCCGACTTCCTTTTTATGTGGAATAGATTCATGTGTGATTATGTGTATTTTGTAACACCTAGATTTTTTTATTGCATTTCAACATAATAAAACTCTCTTTTTAATTTTTCAAATTGGGTGTGTCCATTTGTAAAACAGAATATTTACCTACGGCCTATTTTTAATAACAACAATCTCAAAACATTTCTAATTGTTTTCGTAATCAATATCCTCTACTTTTAAATAATACACAATCCAAAACGATTGGTTTTTATAATTAAAACTGCTTAAATATACACAATATAAAATTTGGTTTTAGATTGTACTGTTTACAAACAACTCTTACCGCTAAACTTATCTAGTAGTAGCTTCACCAAACCCTTACTACTTCACCCAACACTGGTTTACTTCGCATACATATCAAACACTGTTAGCATATAATTTAGGAAACACATTATTTCATACACATAATGTAAAACAATCTTTAATTTTGTCTCTCATTACCATTCATTAACCTTATGTCGAGTACCTAATGGTTGGAATTTATCTGTCTTTATGCCTTCGCCCTAGGGTATTACTATATTTACAATATTTGTCAGCTAAAAAATGGCTACCAACACTTCAAGTCAGTAGTTGCATATTTGTGTTTGTTTGTATTATTATATAAAAACATAAGTTAATTGTGTACAATTATATTTTATATAAAACTTTTAACATTTTCATATAGTTTAACCACGCATTTATGATTCAACAATTCATTAATAATATATCTCTTGTTTAGGGGAGTTTGAGATTGCATTTTAAAAAATAAAGTATGTGTTAATAATTAAAATCGGATAATCAGTTGTAATTCTATGTCAAATAACATCAAAAGTGTTGGTTTCAGAAGATGACTTGTCTAATGTTTTTCACCCGATGAATTAATTGAATTGTTACGAGTGGAAAGAATGGCGCGTGCTTTGGAAGAAGTGACCTGTTACCAGGTCCTCTTATTAGGAATAGCAAGAGCATATATGAATACTAAAGTTTTATATCCAAAACGATTTAAAAAAAACTGTCCGAGTTTAGCAAAATCAACTCTTCTGGGTGTATGTCGATTGGTTGAAAGGCTCGAAATAGAACATTGTACTTTCTCCAGAATAATAGTGTTTGGATTTAGTTATACTATTTGATATTACACTAATCAGATAATCAATTATTCAGGTGTTTGGGAAGCACATTAATTTATGACTCAATTAATAAAATGACCAAAAAGAATACAACATAAATTTCATTAGATTTGTGTCAATAGTATTTATGTAATATTAAAGGGTTTAGTTTACCAAAATGTATTTAACCTGTTACATTTTGTTATTGTGTGTATCGAACTCTAAAATTTTCTAATGCGTGTATCGAATATTTAATTTGTCGCTATTATGTGTATTAAACTTTTTATTGTATATATTAAACTTATACATTTATTTCTTTTATATGTAACCAAAATATATACAATAGCAACAAATTAAAAGTTTGGTACACAAAATATAAACTTTTAAAGTTCGATACATAATAGTAAAACGTGACGATTTTAGAAAACTAAACCTTATTATAAAATTTAAACGTTTTCCTACAGTAGGTTAGGGAGTGATTATTTAATTATGCGTTGTCATATTAAGGCTCAAATAAACAGATTATCTCAAAATCATAATAAAAATCACTTTCTAAACATAACGGCAACACCTTTTAATTGATGATCATAGTCAGAGGAACGTGTGGTACGAATGATCATAAATTCATAATAAAAAAATTGACACCGTTATTTACAATAAATCATCATCTTATCTTAATCGATTATAATAAATTATTAAAGTTATAAATTAAATACCTTTAATTAATAATGAAAATTAGACGCAAATTAAATATAACAGAGATGTATAATAATCATGTCTAAACTATCAAATTAGTCAATTAATCATGAAATCATCCAAAAAGCTAATCAAATAATTTATTATTTACTTTCCCTTCTTTAAAGATTTTTAATGGTAATCGCCGGTTTGGCGGTGTCGTTCCCTGGTGACTCCACCCACAATAACATAACAAATATATATATAATTATCTCTTCTTTTTTTTAAATTATTTTTCCTGAAGAAAAAAAAAACTAATTTTTATATTATTTCTTTTATTATAAGTTTTCAATTTATTCTCACCTTAACTTTTCAATTCCATCAATCCATGCTCCCGTTGGTCGCTTTTTTCTCTCTTTTTCCAGTTCGAAATCAAGCAATTCTCGCTACATACATCTGTAAGTACTTGATCGGATTATCCGCAATCTGGGTTCCAATTCAAGAATTCAAACTACTTGTTGCAATCTGTGTTTCTTTTACTCTATAAGATTAATGCTATTCGTTTTAATTTTTATTTATCATTTCGTTGGATCATGAAATTAGTCCAATTTCAGATCAATCGGGTTTTCTTCCATGATCTGCAGGACTGTGTATTGTGATTTGCGAACGCTTCGAATTATTTTTGAATACCTTGTTTGATTTTAGGGAAATTCATGTCTATGTCTTTCGGGAATTCTCGGTGATTTTGTTGCTCTTAAGTTCCCAAAATTTTGGCTACTGTCCTAAGTTTAGGGTATGTGTGATCCAATCTCTGGGCCTAACAGAAAAGTGAAGAAGTGTTTTCAGAAGATTTTTTTATTTTTATTTTTTAAAAGAAGAGAATTGCATATTTGGCTTTTGCTGAGTCGTGGTTGGTTGAAGACTTGAAGTTGCATTTAATGCTTCTTCGTATAAAAATCAGTTTTCCAGTTTCCTACATTTTTCTTTTTTGTATTTGTTCTCCTTTTCTCTTGCTTTGTGTTATGGTTGCCATAACTAACATGTAATGATTTTTTTGGCTTATGTAATGTAGGATTGAAGTAGTTGATAAGATCAAAAAATTGTTGGTTTGAGCAACTTCAGGATAAAAAAAATATAAGTATGGCTTGTAAGGGGTTTTTGGAGTGTTTATTGAAGCTGCTGAACTTCTTGTTGACACTTGTTGGTCTTGCTATGGTGGGATATGGAGTGTACATGTTTGTTATGTACAAAAATGAAAAGGATCATCCGGAACCCCCACATGATGATTTCATACAGCTTGGTCGCCCTATGTTAATGGCTGTCTCATTGTCTAGTAGCAGCATCTTTGATAACTTGCCTACTGCTTGGTATGGTGCTGTATCTTGTTTTGTTTTTATTGTCTTTTGGAAATTTCGTATGCATATTGAGATTTCTTATTAAGAGCTATTTATAACAAAAGTAATTTCCCTATTAAGTTTATATTTCCCTGATGCAAACTCTGTACTGAGCATTAAGAATTTCTCTAGGAGCCAAGCAAACAGAAGTAGGCAAATTTAAACGTCGCACAGAAAATCTACACCAAAGATAAAGATGATGTAGGACTGCTAATAACTAGAACTTTGCTACCAAGTAAGAAATTCAGCTTAATTTAGAATTTTAAGAATATGTAGTTTAAGATATAATGCAATGTAAAGATGTTTGTTATTTAAGGTTTAGTATGTAAAGGATTTGAAGATAACGATTCAAAGGATCAAGATGACTTCTTTTAGGTTAGTCTTAAAACCATATGGTTGGTGTGCACTTTAACATTGTTGTTTGAAACTTGGTCATACTCATGGGAGGTCTTTCAAGATAACTGCTGCCAGTCTACCAAAGTGGTGGCAATAATGGAAACTATGGTGGCGGTGGCGGTTTTGAACAATTGCACTTGGAAGGTTGTGGTCTCGTAAGTAGTTTCTATGGTTACTGAAAACTAATCTAGTGGTTTTTTATTCTTGGCTTATATGAATTATAACTTTTCTTGCTTTGTCATGTGGCTTCTGTGATGCCAAAAACCTTTACGATGTGGACATGTTGTTCCAAAGATCCCGACTTTTGTTGATTCAACCTCTAGGGATAAGTGCACCACCCCCTACAGTTAGTAATTGTTTGCTAAATTAAACCTTTTAAAGTTTTAGGTGGACATTAAGCGGTTAATCACATTTACCATAAAATCATACTAGTGAGATCACATAAGTATGTCTCGGGTATAAAGTTTCTCTTTAATCCCAAGTAACGAGTCTCTATCTTTTAGGATTAAAATTGATTTTAGCCCCTTAAAAGGCATTTGGGCATAGTTATAGGTCTAAACGTAAATCCTCCGACTTTCCACATGTTGTTATTTTTGGGTTAATTATTATATTTTTGGAAATCAAGATTTTTGGTTATCTTTATATGATTTTATTTATACATGATTAAAAATGATAGGAGTTATTTGTACTTAGGCTATCAACTATCAAGTGCTAGAAGGTCATAGGATAACCTAGATTCACTTAACACTTTTCAAACATTGGTGGGTAATTTACTACTATATGTTTCCCTTGTAAGGTTAGGTATATGAAGTGGATGGTAGATATGGTTAATCATGTAAAAGATAACTTCTATTTAACTCTTTGTAAGAACTGAGTTGAAATCTGAAGGAAGTAGACTATTATGGTACAGTTTTAAGGACTAAAGAATGATAAAGGGTAATGCTTAGAACACACAAATTTCAAACAACATAGGAAGCCAAATTGCAATAACGTTAGAGAGTATGTCTACTGCTTCAAATTGCAATAATATTTAAAGGGGTAAACATCCACAGGATTAACTATCACTACCATCTGTCATAGTGTCATGTACTTAACCGTAAAGGGGAAGCATATGGTAGTTTTCTTACTCACCCATGTTCTAAAATGTGTTGGGATCTAGCATATCCTATGACCTTCAAGCACTTAATAGCCTCTTTACCAAATGAGCCTTTGGCTTAGCGATATCAAGGGGTGATTAAGGTGTTCCTCCCTCTATGAGGTTGAGGTTTCAAGTCCCGTCATGGACATAGGTGTAGATTAGGTGGGGGTGTGTGTGTGTTTGCTGTTAAAAAAGATGACTACATATTTTGCTTTTCAAGACCAGAATATATAATTGTTAAAAAGAAAAGGGCAATAGATGCAAAGTCACAGTAGACTTTGCCTTAATGTTTTAACATGGGCTCAAAGTTATAAAAAGGTGGATACTCATAATCCCCCGGCTGAATTGGAATATTAAACCGAGATAATTGGTAAACCTAATAATCACATTTAGTCCTGACCTTATTCTTTAAAATGCTTCGTTCAGCAAATTGTTTAATTGTAATAGTGAGGTACTAAATCCCTAGGTAGTTGATTAAGCAACAGAAGTTGGAGCCTTTATAACAACTTTTCCCCATTGACATGGTTTTTTTGGCATCACATTAACCAGAGAACAAAACAAACTTTATGAAAAAAATAAGAAAATCCAAGGATACAAAATAACTGGCTTAGTTGTCAATATAACAAAGAAACTACTTACCAAACCATAACGTTCCATAAGCAAATCTGTAGAGCCACGACCATCACTATCATTGCTGATGGGAGACTCGTGGCAGCATCTTGCAGAATAACTCTGACAGGCGAGGGGGTAATCCAAAAACAAAAATCCTATACTCTAATTTATGTGAATTCTTTGGCATTCAGTCTTTTCTAGTCTAGTTATCGTCTTTTACCAATATTTGTATTTTTTGTTGTATCAACCATATAGACGTTGCGACTTCCTCTACACACTGTATGTGCATGTTGCTTTATTTGTGTCACACACATATTACACGATAGTCACACAGTATCAACATGACCAAGTGATTTTTTGTACTGTAGCCTAGTTTATTAACTTTTATGAAACAAATATATGAAATTATGAGTAGTAAGTATGTCATCCTTTTCTAAAACTCATTCACTGAAACGTATCATCTCCCCAATGATTATTATTATTATTTTTGTTTACGTTACAATCATGCAATATTACTTGATGAATTATAGGTTCTGTAAACTGGAATGATTGAAGTTTGACTTGTTTCAGTCCAGTTGGTGAAACTTTTTGCATGAATTTCTTGGACTGCAAGTACTGGAAGTCTGTTGTGACTTCGGTTATAAATTTAGATTTTTAACAGAGGTATTGATGTTGAAAACAGGGCAGAAACCTTGCCTCCAGACTCCAAATAGAGTTTCAAATTAGTTGGTGTTTGCAAATATAATTAAGATTAGCAATTATCTATTTAAATTGCTTTTCTCAGGTTCTTGGTATATAGGGATGTAACACACTTTGATGCTAATCAAAATGTTAGAAAATAGGATAAACTTATATTGGCTTTAAGCTTGAGATAGTGTACTTATGTTTGGTCAAAATGCCGCATAATTCAATGCAACTTCAATATTTAACTTCTAATTATGAACCTCTTCCATTTCATTACAATTTAAGATAGTGGAAATGTGTTTAGCATCTAGATATATATATATATTTGTTTTCTGTTTCATTACAACCTTCCATATCATTAGTTACAAATCTTTCCAGTAAATAAAACTATTTTATTTTAGAAACTAATTTTGCTCATTCCGTGCAGGTTCATTTATCTATTTGTTGGCATTGGTGCAGCTCTCTTTATCATATCTTGTTTTGGTTGCATTGGAGCAGCAACTCGAAGTGGATGTTGCCTAACTTGTGTATCCTGCTCTATGACTCAAATGACATATGTATTTTTAATACAAAAGAGTCTAACTTACACAAGCGGGTAGTTAATCAAAATGGGAAAATTCTTATAAAAAGGGTCAAAACATGTTGTTCTCCTATCTTTTTAATTCTGCATACAAAATATAATCGAAAAATTGTTATTAAAATAATTATCAAAGAGTTTTTGAATAAAGGGGTTTAGGAGTTGTAAATACTTGAGAACCCTTTGGACGACTTTAAATCATTGGACCTGTTTCCTTCTTAGCTATATCAATGGTTTTACCTGTTTGGCCAATAATCAATAAAATATAAACGAAACTGACTAATTTTTTAATTAATGGGTTAATTTGATGCATGTATATATCTAGTTGATTTCCTTAAGTCATGCAGTACTCTATCCTTGTGATCTTGTTAATTCTGGTGGAATTAGGATGTGCTGCTTTCATCTTCTTTGACAAAAGCTGGAGAGCTGTGAGTTTGCTTTTCAACTACTGCTTTGACTTTGGATATGTTATATCGCATTTATCTGGTTCTTTGAACTTAAATGTCTTAACAGGAGATCCCAATTGACAAAACCGGAGATTTCAACATGATATATGGATTTCTTGAGAAGAATTGGAAAATATGCAGATGGGTTGCTCTTGGGGCTGTTATATTGGAGGTCAGTCAGTAATATCTTCCGTTTGTCATGACTGTTTTTCGTGTCATCTCTATCGGGTCAATTTTGGTAAATTGGAAAAAATCACTTAAACAAAATAGGTCAAAGATGTTGTAATCTGTCCAAAGTGTATTTTGAATGGCTAACATTGTACTCATGCTTTAGGCCTGTAGAAGGCTAGATGCTTTAGTTTAGTTGACTTTTCTGATGTCTGAGGGTGATTGGATGTGAATTTGCAGGCTCTTGTATTCTTGTTAGCTCTTATGGTACGGGCTGCAAACAGTCCACCAGATTATGATAGTGATGATGAGTACATAGCTGGTCCCAGGCAGCAAAGACAACCATTGATCAGTAGGCAACCAGTTGCTGCGACAGGTGTTCCTGTTACTGGAACCCTTGATACCCGTCCGAGTAGAAATGATGCTTGGAGTACAAGAATGAGGGAAAAGGTACTTTCTACCCGTGATAAAAATGTTTCTAAATTATCAATTTGCCTACTTTACCTATCCAATTATTAAAGGTCACAATCTCGATCTGTTTAGTTGTCAATGGGTAGCTTCTGGGTTTTCTCTAATGTGTCAAATGGATATAATAAACTTGGTCAGTTGGTCACTAAACCAACAAGAAGGATTAACGAGAGAGGGAAAATGGGGGATGCATTTATTTATTGTATTGTTTACAGGAAATTTTGTAAATACAGAACATATATATAAATAAATTAACAACAACAACAACAATAATAATAAAATATAAGTTAAAATTAATCATTATAAGATGACATAAAAACTTGGTTACTATTTATCGATTTTCCCTCCATGGAAGATATATCCCTAACTTTACACGAGTTAACATGGCAAGTGGTGGGTAGTCGGGCGTGATGGTTAACAGGTCAAATATGTTTTTGTAGCAAGGGATGAAACAGAGCTGGTTGATCCACAAATATTGTTTTGATATTTTTTATAATTTTTTTAAAAAACTAAAAGAAATCTAATCAATGCAGTTGGTATGATTAGAAAAACTATATTAGAATAATGATGTAAATCTCTACATAATTTGATTTAGGAGGCTGTATGAATTAGAAATACATACTATGACTTTCAACATCAAATCCTTTTTTCGCTAAATTTTTTTTATTTGACCCATTTGACATGTTTAAGAATTAAGATAAAACAAAAACCTATATTGACCTATATATAAGTAAATTCGTTGAATTGCCACCTCCACCTTCAACTTATGCGCTTTGGGACATACATTTTAGGTGCTCTTTTTGCAACCGTGTTTCAGGTGCTTGTTATATGTACTTTATGTAGCGATTGATTATATGTTTTTTTCTTTCTTTTTTTGGGTTTTATATGTTTGGACTGAACATGGAACCATAACAAATATCAACAATTGAGATTGTTTTTGTATGTGTGTAAAACAGTATGGGCTTGATACGACTGAGTTCACGTACAACCCAAATGAGCCAAACAGGTATCAACAGGTTAATGCACAGCCGACTGAGGAGAAAAGCCGCTGCTCCATCATGTAAAGGCGACTTGAGAATATGTGTTTCTGGAACCCATTTTTTGTTCTATTGATGTTTGATATGTGTATGTTTATCAGCAGCACCTGATGTTCTCGGTGAGTGTGTATAAAACACAGTTTCAGGAGCTTATCACTCTTTTAACTCTTGTATTTTTACTTTTATCTTAACTTAAAAATCTGTCTTCCCTGTGTTGTTTTCAATCGTAGTAGTATATGCTAGTCAATTACATGACCCAATACTACAACAACAACAATGATATCTAATCCAGCGGAACGACCTATGGGGAATGTAAAATGTAGATATTTATACTTCTACCGGTAGGTAGAAAGATAGCTTCCTGATAAATCTCTGGCTAAACATGTCTAAACCGCCTTTATATATAAATTTATCTTCATATTAGTAAACCAGATAAAGCAATTGTTTTACTTTAACGTTTTTTACCCTTTTATTTTAACTCTCGTCGTCTTATTCAATGTGGTCTCCCGCTCTCTTTGTCATGTACTCATGTTCTTGAGTCATTATAAGTTTATAACCACCACAAATCTTCCTAATAAAGCTCAAGGATTAGAATTGTATTTTTTACCTTGTGCAATAACAATCGTCTTTCAACTCATTACCCAAAATAATGGTAATCAGTAAACAATTAAAATAGAAATATTAATTTATAAATAATATATTATACAAATGTTTGAGTTAATAAATAATTGATATATAAATGTTACGTAGTTAATAAATGTTATATAAATGATGCATAATTATATAAAATAGATCTGGTTTAAAATCTTGCATGTGATTGTACAGTTTAGTTTTTAATAAAATATTATAACTAAAATTACTATCTTTTATAACCCTTTTTTTTCTTAATTAGGAATTTTTGGATTTTATCTTACTTTTTTTTAAAAATTTTCCCTATTAATATATACAAACATACGTTAGTGGTGTAGAAATTACTCAATTTCTATATTAGCATGATCCTTTACTTATGCGTTAAAGATATTTAGTCCAAACAGATTTTTAGTTTTGAGGCAAACATTCAACGAATCTCTAAAATCACGTTCGTTTTCTCTACAAACAAAAACAACTTCGAAACCTCATTAGGATTAATTAACTTTGGCTTATCAATACGTGAAATTCTCATTTTATTTGATCGATTGAAACGAAACGATGAAGGAAGAACCAAAAGAATCTCAAAACCACCAAATAAATGCACTGCCACCGCCAGCGGTCCCGCCAACGGCAAAAATCAACCACCCATCTCCGTCACCAGCACCACCCAACATGCAAAATAGCAACCAAACTCCGCCTATGTTCTGGCCACATTCCGGTGGCCTTCCTCCTTATCCTCCACCACCTTTCGTTATTGGTCAGGATTTAATACATTATCACAATCAAAGACACAGTTGGGCAATTGGTCTTTTTGATTGCTTCTCTGACCTTAAAATATGTATAATTAAACCCTTACATTTAATATATCCAGGAATTGAAATGGATATTATTTGTTTTTTACATAATATGTTTTTTGAATTTGAATACCTCCTCGGTTTACAGGTTTCTTGGTACTTCTTTGTCCATGCGTTGCGTTTGGGAAGATTGCAGAGATTGTTAACGAGGGCGAAACAAGTAAGCCCTTTTTTTTTTTAAAGAAAAAACGCTTTTTTATGATTGTGACAGACCCAGAAAAATTTCTCAAACGTAGCACAAATAAAAAAAGCTCAATCAAAGATTGTACTTATATGCACACAAATAATCGATCAAGATTAACACTACGTGTAAAAAAGTAGCCGGATGCTACATATTGCTTGATGAAGCTTGCAATAAGTGATTTGAAATTTGAAATTAATATTCGAAAAACATTGTATGTACGTACATAGTTTGGAGCGAACCAGGAGCGTTGTATTGCTTTCTATACATAATACACGTGGGATTTATGGAGATGGTGGATTTGATATGGTATCTAGTTTTTCGGCATCAATGTATCGGCTCCGTTGGGTATCAAGGGTGTATCATTGGTTTCATTTTAGCCACGTTTTATAACGGTCTTTATCGCACAAAAATGAGAAGACAGTGGCATCTTAAAGGGAGTTTGTCTAGCGACTATTGTCTTCATCTCTTTTGTCACCATTGTGCCTTGTGTCAACAATATCGTCAACTTGAGCACCAAGGTTTTATCGTCTTTCAAGGTACCCGAAAAGAAAAGTATCTGTTTTTCGATGTACTAGTACTTATAGTGGGTACGTAATTAATTTCACACTCACAAACGCTTAAATTAGTATGTATTAAAATAACTAAAATACTTCTTACTTAAAGTGTTTGTGAATGTGACAACATACCAAGTACGAGTGATGCCAACTGTACACATCATATCCCTACATATTTATTAGTGGCGGTTTATGTCTTATAACTTAGAAGTAACGCATACATATGTGGTTTTTATGTCATAGGATGGGAGAGAAATAAGGAAAGGTACAAACAAGCAATGGCTACAATGTATCCTCGAGCACCTCCAACGGTACAAGAGATGTCAAGATAACGTACACGTTTAGATGAATACATTTAACATGAGAATTGTATGTGTCTGTATATTAATTATCATATCTTATTGTTAGCTTTTGAATGTAAATATTTTGAGAGAAGTCAACCTCTTGCTTTCGCATGATAACTGTACTATATAGATTAATTAGATGGTAGTACTCAGGGGCTTGAAGTTATATGTTTGTAATATTGGTTTGGTACCTTGGTGCATGTGTAGGTGTAGCCTTAAAATTTGTGTATGGCGTTTTTAACATGTGCTCACGACCACAACCATCTTTACCAAAACTAGCTTAAACTTAACTAGAGCCATAGCTTTGGTCTAGTTCAAGCTTTTTAAGGCTCGACTTGTTTTAAACTTTTAATAATCTATGCTTGGATAGTTCGCAAATAGCTCGGTTCATTTACATTTTTAATCGTAACAACCATTTCTTCTATCAATTCATTTGTTTATCAAATAAACATTATAATAATGAGCATTTCATACACCTTATAATAAAACCCTAACAAGTGTGTAATTAAACCATTTGATAAGCATATGTTCTATATGTTGATAATTTGTATTACCAATATTATTTAAGTGATATAAGATGAACTTGTTGACCAATTAAATATTGATAAATATCGAACAAGTAAAGGTAGTATGGAGTGCACACATGTTTGAATTTATTTTGATTCAAAGCACAATGTCATTTAGGGGCAAAGCCCTTGAACGACGGGGGTCCGGGGGCAGCGCCCCTGGTGGCGGGGTTCAAGGGGCAGAGCCCTTGGCTGGGGTTGACCCGGTTTTTTGACCCACCCGGTTTTGACAGATTTTTAGTGGTTTTCTAACTTCCCATGGCAGTTTTTCGTTTGGGAATCGGTCATCATCACGAATTGGTACAGAAAAGATCAGAACAACCTAATCTCAATTCTCTGTTCAAATCATATCCCTACATTGTTGGAAATAATGATATAATTTATACTACCACCACAGCCCCACCACCGGAGATAACCGCCGACGACCGTCAGCCGCCGTCAGTCGCCATCTACCGCCGTTAGTTGACGGAGAACCGCCAATAACCGCCGGTCACTAGTCTATAAATAGGGCATTTGTGTACAAAATTTGTAACCCAGATACAGATTCAAAGTTTATGTAGTTTCAGTTTTATAAATCAAAGATTTGCAAGTTTAAGTTTAGTTTTATGAGTTTTGTGAAGTTTTGATCCTGTCATACATGTCTTATACTGAGTTTTATCCGATTGTGATTTCGATTGTACCATCGAAATACTTCAATTTGAAAGTGTTTCACGACTCTCTGTAATCCACGCAATCAAAAACCCAGATTTCTAACACTATACCATCATCTCATGAGTTTGACTTGCCATCGTACGCACAATATAACACTGGCTTATACCTCCAAGAAAAATCATATTCAGTTTGAGAAAAAGACAGATAATAAAGGAATAATAAATAAATCCCCCAAATATTTTAGTCCAAGAAATATAAACATAATTTGTTTCAACAGAACACACGTGTGTGGCTGCTCGCAAAGCAGGATTCCAAAACATGCGGGGAAATAGAAATATATTTCCTTATAATATTTGATAATTTGAATTCAAGCCCTCCAAGTTTATGAATAATCCACACTATGATTTCAAACTTTGTCACCGAACTTTTTATATTAAGTTTGTAGTCTCATATTTCCTTATAATGACTTTTTACATAGCCCGCTTAAAATAACCGGCATATATTAGCAACATAAATAAATTTGTAATTCAATTTGTAAACTATAAACAAACATATGGCATGAATTTGATGTAGTTGTATAACTTTTGATAATGCGCTTATAATTAGTGAGCGTACTATATTTTTGAAAAAAGGACTAAAAATATTATTTACATATAGACACGCACATGTATATACATAATATGAACAAAAAGAAAGAATTACTTGATTGCTTTTATAGACTTTACATACTTTTCAATGCATACGAAAAGAAATTATATAAAACTATGTATTTTTATAATCCATTTTTTTAACAAGAAATTTTATTAATAAAAGTCTCAAAGATAGGTAGTATTGTCATATTTATAAAATTTAAAATTAGTGAAGTACTTAGGATCTGTAAAGGTAGAATTAAGATGATTATTAACTAACAAAAAAAAGGTTATGTGGCCAAAGTAGAATATTTAAAAAATAGTTGCTATTTATGTATTTTCCGGTGTTCTAGAAGGTTTAATCGACTGTTTGGAGGAAGATGGGGGACAAATTCGTGGGGTAGAAAAAATGGGAAAAAGGAAAAGAAGTCTACAAATGTCACATATGAAAGTTCTTTATAGACTCGCTAGTGTTGGTTTGCAGCACATTCGTATAAAGATTCCATTTGATTTCATTTCGTCTTCATCGTCTGCATATTTGGGGTCTTCTTCAGATCTGAGATTTGTTCTTGAACGCCGTAGGCCACGATGACGGTGTCTTCTGATGAACTTTCAGAGAAAAGGTAAATAACTTGAATTATGGTTGTTATGTCGATCAATTCTTTTACGCCATTGTTTGTTATTTTTGAATATTTGATCTGGATTCCTAAATTTAGCTTGTTGATGCCCATTAACGCAATCCATTTTGCATGTAATCTCCGTTTTAATCCCTTTGCTGATTCGCATCGTTGAGGGATTGCTGATTGATCTGTGATTGGCGTGATAACTGTGTTCCATTATTTTTTATCACTTGATTTATTAGGATATACTCCTTTTGAGAAATCGTTCATGTTGTAGCATCGATAATTTGATATTATCATCTGCTTTTTCCGTCTTATATTGAGCAATTTAATACTAAATTGATGGATTTGTCTGATCAAACCTTATTCATTGTGCACCAATGCTTCTAGGCTTTACTAGATTTGAAAATAGAGGTCTTTTTCACATACTTTTTTGTTTTGTGGGGCCTATTTATAGTGGGTGTTTGGATTTGAGTTTGAACTCAGTTTTGATTGTCTGTATAAAAGTGATTTTGATTTGTGTTAATATGAGCTAAATTGATGTGAAGCTACCTACCTATCCATTACTTTAATCAACAAATTACTTGGTAATGATATAATCCTCAAAGTTTCAGTAATCACCTTCAAAGTGCAATCCAAACACCGCCTTATATGGTACAAAAAGAACCAAGATTTGATTGTGATTCCTATTTATGAGATGATGGACCACAAAATGGAGAGAACAAAGATCAGGTGAAAATGAACCTTAAATAGTGTGGTTATTTGGGTCATTAGCTTTTGCTTGTGGTTCTAAGCCTTTTTGTCTATGGCTATATATAGTCCATTTAAGTGTGAACACTTTGTGGTTGTTATGTCAAATGCAAATAGATCTACTACTCTACTACATCTCCTAAATCAGTGCCTAATCCGTGTTTTATCTTAACTACTGTAAGCCTTATGAAGATGTAAATTCTGCTAAATTGATCCTCACACCAGCCTTTGCACACCTTTGACAATAATCTTGGAGGAAAACAGTTGTGTTTATACTTTGTAGTTTGTAGTAAATTCTGCATATGATGCATTCATATATTTGCTTAGAACACCCGAAAAATAGAAGAAGAAGAAGATCATACTGACTTCATTATTTGGTTATTTGCCACAGCAAATCTGCATTTACAGCACTTGCTCCACTTGAAGCAGTATTGTTTGATGTTGATGGAACTCTTTGTGATTCCGATCCCATCCACCACATTGCTTTCCGAGAAATGCTTCAAGAGGTTGATAGTTTCCTTCCTCTTTCTATTATATATGGAAGTTCTTGATAAATGTTTTATGTTAACAGATCGGTTTCAATGGTGGGGTTCCAATAGATGAAGACTTTTTTGTTCAGAATATTGCTGGAAAACATAACGATGACATTGCAGCTGTCCTTTTCCCTGATGATATTGAAAGGGGTTTGAAATTTTGTGAAGATAAAGAAGCTTATTTTAGGAAGTAAGGCATCCCATTGGACACTTCCTGTGAGAGTTTATGTGCATGTTTAATATGGTACCTGATATTTATTTTGTGAACAGATTGGTGAAGGAAAAGGTCGAGCCCATAAAGGGTCTATACAAATTAACAAAATGGGTTGAAGATCTTGGGCTGAAACGTGCTGCTGTTACTAATGCCCCTAGGCCAAACGCCGAGCTTATGATCTCCACTCTTGGTCTTACTGATTTCTTCCATCATGTTATCATTGGTGGAGAGTGTGAACATGCAAAACCTGCACCAGACCCATACCTGAAGGCTCTTGAAGTTCTCAATGTGTCAAAAGATCATACTTTCATCTGTGAGGTATGATTTCCTGTTTTGGAAATTTGTCATGCCAAAACTACATCATGATTGTAAACAACTTGATGCAAATGATTTGTTATCATAAGATTCTTTCATTGGAAAATAGTCTAGGATTTTGACAAATTATGGAGATGGCAAAATGGCAAACAAGTTACTTTTTGTACAAACCAAAATTGGTCAAGGTGGGCATGGCAAAATGCGCGGGTTGCGTAACTACTTTAAAGGATCGTTTTTTTGTTTGGGTTAAAACGGATCAGATTACGTTGACCTAAAACACTTTTGTTCTAAAAGTAACAAGTTGCCTTTTGTACAAGTCAAAATGGGGTCAAGATGGGCATGGCAAAATGAGCAGCTTGCGTAACTACTTTAAGAAGAGCTTTTTTGTTTGGCTTAAACACGGATCAGAATGGGTTGACCTAAAGCGCTTTTGTATAAAAGTTATATTGTTTCATTAAAATCTAATATTTTGAAATATATGATTTAGGAGTTCTATACATTACTTTAGGAGATTTATCAACCCATATGACCTGCTTTCTTTTGATAAATAAATAGGTCAAAATTGCCACCTCATTAAATAGCCTAAACAGTTTACTTAAGCGACCTAACTGATGTTATCTTGTCTGATGATGTTTTAGGATTCGGTTTCTGGGATAAAGGCTGGTGTGGCAGCAGGAATGCCAGTTGTTGGCTTAAAAACTAGAAATCTAGAACACATACTCATGACAGCAAACCCTACACTTCTCGTTGAAAATTATGAAGATCCAAAACTATGGGCCGTTTTAGAAGAGCTCGGTAAAAAGGCAGGTGACGCTTAAAACATTGATACACGTATCTCTGGATTCAAAGTGTTAATGATAATTGTTGCATCATTTTTGCCTAATGTGATAGGCTTAGATGACTTTTGATCAGCACCTATATGAAAGTCTTGGTATGACAATAATGAAAAACTTTTCTTTTAAATTCGTAAGTTGTTGATGGTTATATCAATATCTTATGTACATTGGATTTCACTTAATCCACACTATCTAGGAGGCTGTTTGGATTAACAATACAGTGTGAGCGACTTTTAACTAGGGGTGTGCAGCTGTACGAAATCGTACTGATCCACTAACAAAAAATTGTTGTGAATATTGGTATCAAATACCGAAAAGAATATATAATTATAAAACTCTATCAAGATGCTAGAGGAAGAGCAGAAAGGAGAATAAATTACATATCACTTGGATTACAACACCAATCTATCAATTCAAATGAAGAACTACAATTTCTCCTATATATATATGTTTGATCCAAGAAACCGACATTGCTTGAATGTGAGAAGGAATATGTTTGTCACGGTTGCATAGCCTTATGGGATTTAAAACACTCGTCATTCCTGAAGCTTCATACCGTCCATAAGAACACATAAATGATACCCTGGAAGTAATTGGCTTTCTCTTCTTTCAAGTTTATCTTGTTACGACGCCGCCACCGCCACCAACACCGCCAGTTGTGCCCGAAGTTATTTTGGTTTTGTGTGCAGCGGGCATGGTTACTAATTTTGGTAAACTAGGGTTTTCCTAATTAAAATTAGGGTTACTTGTTTAGTTATAAATATCAAGCTAGGGAATTTTGTCATTCAACCTTTGTGGTTCATAACTCATAAGCATCTTTGGGGTGACATATTGTAAAAACTTTAGTCATAATAAAGAATTCTCTGGTTCCTGCCCGTGAACGTAGGTGGTTCATAAGCATCTTTGGGGTGCCTGTGTTTATCTTGGTGTCGTGTTTATCTTATTTCTGTTATCCGCATGTTCTAACGAATTCTTGTTAAGGTTTCGAGTTTGATCCTTACAAGACGATCATCCCATTCTTTACACCGCCACCGTCGTAAAAATAAGTCATCTTTATAGTTTATTCACATTGTAGGACCCAATTGTATCAAGTGTCAATTAACGATTGAAGCAATCAACACAATAATATGAACTCTCGATGTAGATTTGTTGACGGAGAGAGCCGAGAGAACAAGAATGATACGTACGAAATTGCTTAAATGAATTAAGGTTAATTACATTGTTTATATACCTATCAGGTATTTTCACAATATACCCTATACTTCTAGGAAATACGACTAGAAGCAAAACTTAACTAAAATGATAAAAATGGACACAACTTTAAGTTCTAACATTCTCCCATTTTGTGTCCATTTTACAATTAAAGCATGAAAATGAAAAAAATATTTTCTTCGCTGGAACAGTTGATCTTGAGCATAAACACAGAATGAGTGTTGAGGGAATTTTCAGTTTCAGCATCCTAGTTATTTTTCATCAAACAAAAATATACTCCCCCTCAAATGTAGCTCTTGATCTTCAACAATGGCTTGAATTTTTTCATTACTTTGCTCCCCCTGAACAAATATCTTCTTATGGTAGATGGATGGTGAAAAGTGTTGTCGATTGATGCAAATTTTCTCTTTAGAAAGTCTTAAGAGATGTTTGACAGAACGAACCACAAATGGATATTTAAGCAAAGGCAAGGTGGAAAAACGTACGTTCGTGTTAGCATTCGAGAAGGATCTTGTTTGACTAACACGCACAAATGGACGAGTAACACGACGAAGAGTAGCATGAGAAACATAACCACGATTCTTTTCGAGAAGAGTTTGCTGTTTCGTTCCTTCAAAAATATTTTTATTTTCATTCCAAAGCTTTCTTCGAAGCTTAACCCTGTTTATGAATTTCTCTGCGTAAGACTTGAAACTAGAATAATCATCCCTAGAGCATTTGGTTTTCGGATGCACACTTTTTGATGATTCACCTGCATGGACTTTACAGGAACCACCTTGATTTCTTTTCCTTTGGAAGACTTACCCTTTTGAACTTTTTTAGATTCAAAAGATGACTTGACCTTTTCTTCTACACAATTTTGTATATCTTGTACCAATTTCTGAATTTTGAGCACGAACTGATTCCTTTCGGTCTCAAAATTCATGTTTTCTAAAGTTGACTTGCTTTGAATATCCAACAATTGTTGCTCAAGATTCCTTATCTTGGCATCTTCTTCAATCTCAAAATCATGATACTTCTTGTCTGAAATCTGGAGTTTTTTAGTCAAGTCAGAAATTTAAAAAACATGTTTGGCATTTTCTTTTTCTAATTTACTTGCTTTTTTTTATGTTTTTGCCCAGAAGCTACATGAAGATGGATACTTTTACTGAGTTCTTCTAACGTTATATGTAATCAATTAATTTCTTCTTCTTTGACATAAAACATATTGATACTTGACAATGGATCTTTTTAAGCGAAAAGTAAAGGTAAATGATGAATGGCTTAGCTAAATGGCTTGAACGGAATGGCTTGGAGTGAATGGCTTAGATCAATGACGTGGAGTGAATGGATTGGATGAATGTCGTGGGTGAATAGCTTGGAGTATCAAATGGCTTGGAGGAATGGCTTGAGTGAGTGGTGTGGGGAATGGATTGACAAACAAATGGCTTGACAAACAATAGCGTGAGCAATAAACGGCTTGAAGGACAATGGCTTTAGCAACAAATGGCTTGAAGAAATGACGTAACCTTGATGAACAGCGGCGGTTTTAGACCTGCAAATCGATCTTGAATCTCCAAGAAAACAAAACTTTTAATCACTCTTTGGTTTTGATACCAATTGCAGGTCCCAATTGTATCAAGTATCATTCTATAAACGAAGCAATCAACAATGATGAACTCGGTTTTTAGGTTTATACGTGAAGAGAGAATCGAGAACTTTGAACGTGAAATATGAATTGCTTAAATTATTAGGGTTTGTAAACAAGTATATATTATAAGGTATTTACTAAACATATCATGTACTATGACTAATGTCAATAACAATATAAAACTAAACTAAAATATAAATGGACACAACTTTAAGTTCTAACACGATTTATTTTCTTATTAGCTACAAGTGAAAATTTATCTCAAGGTGAAGATTGTTGGATATGATCCAAAATTGGCCAAGGGGTTAGCCTATCTACTTCACCAATTAGATTAAGACTCTAATTAATATTAGGTTTTATATATATATATATATATATATGGGAGGGTTCAAATGAGAACTATTTCTTGTACGAGAACTATGAGAACCAATCTTAGCTCTTAATTAAAATAAATCAATGGCTAAGAAATTTTGATGGCTCGTTAATGAAACATTAATGAGGGAATTTTTCTTTGGAAAATCAAGCATCGCAAATTTACGATGGCTCACCAAGAGGCAATTTACGGTTGGGTAAATATATAAAAGATCAAAATACCCCTATTAATGAGTCATTAATGGTGTTACAATAAGTTCTCGTATGAAAAAACAGTTCTCGATTGAACTTCTCCCTATATATGTGTGTGTGTGTATATATATATATATATGTGTGTGTGTGTATATATATATATGTATGTGTGTGTATATATATAAAGGAGGAATCTAAAGAGAACACCTCTTATATGAAGAATGGTAAGAACACATCTCCACCAATCATAAAAAAAGGGCAAAGTAAGAATTTTAAACACCCTCTCTCTCTCTCCTAAAAAGCATTCTATAAATAACTTTCTTTTACCTGATTTTAAAATCTATATATCTTGCACATATATTATTATTAAATTAAAAAGATTATACCTTTAAATTAATGTAAATCCTCTTTAATTTGATATCAGTTTTAATATATTTTGGTATATGCAAATCAGATGCAACATAGACGAAATTAGATGCGATCGATAGATGCAGATGCAAATAAGATACAAATCAACCATTACAAACAATAAATCAGATGCAATTTAATTTACCGTAAAAAAGATGAAAACTTCAATTCTATAACTGTTGATTAAAAATATACAAATTTTCTAGATGCAATAGGCACTAACATTTGAAAACCAAACTTAAACCAAAATGCAAATCTTCAAATTTTCATGACGTATTGTTCCCTTTCGTCTTCACAAAAAGCACATACGTCGATAAAGAAGACCAACAATTGGTAGCCAATTATGATGAATAAACTTCTCAAGATAAAAATGGGAATAAGTTGCATTCTATTAGTAATTAAAAAACTTATCATCAATTACAAGAGAAAATAAGAAAACATATGAGAGAAAATAAGGAAACATAAGTGAGAGAAATTTTGTTTTTGCCTAAAATACTCTATTAAAGGTAATTTGTAATTTATAAAAATAGAAAAAAAATATAAGTCATTGATTAGTTTGATCTAAAAGCTAATAAATATAGGGAGGTTCATGCGAAAAGTGTTTTTTTATGAGAAGTGCGAGAAGCAATTCTAGTCTTTAGATGGTTTTACCAATGGTCCTTATTGATTGATTATGACAATTCTGTAATTTAATCAAAGTTAAATGATTTTTATTTAAACAAGATATGGGTAAAAGAGACTTTTTAACACCTTATCTCTCTCCTCTCTCATCAATCCTCTTTTTTAAACCACAATATCGTATATAAAGTTCCTTAACCCTATCTCAGCCATCCTTCCTTATAGAACTCACCGCCTCCTCTTTGGCGCCCCCGCCGTCACCGCCGACATCCTCCACTCCCGTCACCTCTGTTTCAATTTAACACCGCGGCCGTTCGTCGCCGTTCGCTGGCCACACTAGATCTGTTTCAATTTAACACCGTGGCCGTTCGTCGCCGTTCGCAAGCCACACCGCCACACCAGATCTGTTTCTATTTAACCCACCGTTGCCGTTCACAACCCAACCCACCATCGTCCGCCGAGCACTACCAAAGAGTCAAAAATGTCACCTTACTTTCTTTGCCGGTGACCTTCCATTGTTGCCGCCTCTTGCAACTTCACTGCTCATCTTATTTCAACGTGTTTTACTTTTATGTAGCGTTCCTCCCTTCATTCCTCATTATGATTTACAAAAAAAAGTCTTGATAGTGATTTTTTAAATGGGTTTAGTTCCTGAAAATGTATCCAACTTGTTACCTTTTGCTATTGTGTGTACTAAACTTACAAACTTACCATTTAATGTACTGAAGTTATAAAACTTACCATTTAGTGTATCCGGTTATCTATTCAGCAGGTAACCGTTAATTTTTTTATTTTATAATTATTTTTAATACAAATCATCTACCACATCAATAAATATATGCCACCTCACTAATTATTTGAAGAGGATGAATGCAATGAAGATGAACTAAGATCAAGACAAACACACAAGATGAATGCAAAACTTAGAAACTTAAGCAATACACATTCTTATCGATTTGAATTAATATAGATGAAGATGAACAAATCTCACATACAAATGAAGTACAAATCGATTTTAACCATAAAAGAAACAAAAATCAGATCTTACATACAAATGAACAGATCTCACATATCAATCAATTTTAACCATGAACAAATCTCAAACATTCAATATCGTATATCAATATGAACCATAAAAGAAACATAAATCTGATACAAGCCCCAAAAATTAAATCAAAACCCCAACCAAAACGTGTAAGAAGAAACGTAAAACAGTGATGATAAACCCTAAATCAAACTTACCTTAA
>JAUEJL010132220.1:0-11221 GCA_032274825.1 Drosophyllum lusitanicum | reverse complement strand
CTACCCTCTATATATATATATATATATATATATATATATATGTATATATAAGGATCGGTATAGAGTTAGCCTTATATATGGAACTCAAAGAACTAATATGTTGTTTGTATCTTATAATCAATTCGTTGGATTTATAATTCTAAAAGTATTTAACAGGTAATCATATTAAAAGGGTATTATGGGAACGGAAAATTAAAACCCACGTTCCCAATGTTCATCCTCGATTACATGAATCCCATTCCATCGATACTCTCTTGCATCACTCCATATGACTCAAATGATTTTCTTAATTTATCGTTATCGTACGACCATTCAAGGTCACTGGCAGCTGACCACCTTCCATTGAAGCCCTCAGCGTCTTTTTTTCTTCTTGATCATATCGATATCAAGCAGTGGCCGGAGTTTTGCTCCCGGCCCCCACCCTCGTTGACACCACAGCTTTGGTATGCGATATTACTTACATTTGTCATATGTCCATGTCCTCTCCGCCGGAAGAAATCGAGGGTTGTTTTCGGTATGCGATGTTAGATCCATTTGTTGTAGCTGCGATTTTAAGTTCCTCAATTTTCGTAGATGGAAAAATGGTTTCAAGATGTTTTAGATCCATCTTCACCATTATGTTATTATTCCTTTATTTGCCTTAAAGGATGCAATCAAGTTGATGGATTTAGATAAAACAATTGTTGCATTTTAAGATTAAAAAATATATATGTTATCATTTTTTGTTTCAGTTTTCTTGTTGATTGATTAAATTTTTAGTGTGATCTTAGAGATGCATGTGGTTTGAAATTTCATATATTAGTTGTTTACATGTGGTTGTTTTGAGGTTACTGTATACGATATTGAGTTGTATGTTGGTTTTGATTGGGTTGTTATATGAAAATGCATTGTCTTTAAGAACATGCATTTTGAATTAAAATAGTGTTTTGACAGAGTAAATTGTATTTCATTTATGAATATGAATTTTTCTAGGATTAAAATGCTGCTGAGTGGATATTTATGTGAAATGCGTTTGGTTATTTTTGAGGTTTCATTTTATACTTCATCTATGTTTTTATACTTTGATACATGTGCATCTCCAGATTAGTACATGCATTTTCCTTGTTGTATTTTCAACTTTTTTTCTACAAATATATGAAAAATAATCTTAAATTAAAGAAAATAAAAAATGAGTTGATTTATTATATACTAGCATTGTACCCGCACGATGTAACGGTTACGAATATTTTTAAGTTCATTTTTTGTTTGAGTTGTATCTCAACTTGGTGCTGTTGCATCTAATTCTTTAAGTGTTTGATTGAATAAGTGTTTTTCTTGGAATTTGCACCTCAATTTGAGTAAAGTTGCTTTTGTTTATGGGTGATTGATCTATGTTTAATATTTGAATTTTTTTTATTACATCTAATTTCTCCAATTTTATCTTCATCTAAGTGTTCTAATTCTACCTTTTACTTTTTTTTATCGTAAAACATATATACTAATGAATACTGCATTTATCGATAGATGCACATGAGTTGCATCTTGTGTTCCAATCGTATTCTTTGACGATTTTAGAAGGTGTTTGGGATTGCGTTTAAACATTGATTATCTAATTATTATGATTTGAAATCGCAGATAATTAATTAGTTTAAAGTATTTGGGGTTGTGTTTTCAGAAATCAATTATTTGCGTTTTGTAGACTACAAAACACAGTTTTGAGAATCTACTTTTGAGTTACTTTTTCAAACTGATTATTTGATTATTGTGATTTTACACTTTAAAAATCAATTAATCTACTTAATTTGCTAAGCACTCAAAAAACTAATTATCTATTATTGCGATATGAAGCACAATAATCAAATTCAAACACTATTATTCAGTAGCATGTTCTTTTACAACTGATTATCTCTAATTCCAATTATTAAAAACGCATAATCTATATTCAAATCGCAATCCCAAACACCCCATTTACTCTGTTGTTGATCATACGAGGGTTTCTCCGAGGAGAAACCAAAGAATCAATGAAAACATTAATTCATTCATTCCCTTTCATGTTGACATGTTCATCATTCCCTAATTCCATTGTTGAAGAAAAATAATTTTAGCTATTGTTCAAGTTTCTTACCTGATTGAAGCCAAAGAAACTTTGGTTCCAAATTTATGGTTGGTTGAAGTAAAATAATTTCTGCATTTGAAGCTCTTATTTTGACAAGTTGCTTGCTTTGGGTTGGTTCACTTTAGATAAAAACAACTTCTTGACTATGATTTGATATCAAAGAGAAAGTGCAGATGTATAATGGTATTTCAGCCTATTGATGTTTATATAATCAAGCATGATGGATGAGCCTTAGAAACTCAAATTATATAACTCAAATTGGAGGGCCAGAGGGGTATGTTAGTATGTTAATTTACACTACACCAACTTGTAGATAATGTTTACTAATTAATATTTAAATTATTAACTAATGATAAAATTAAGTATATATTTGGATATATACCAAATGAAATTCTATCTTTAATCTATTATTGAATTTCCTTAATTGATTAATTCATCAGTCTAGAATATATATATAGAAGTATCTTTTCCTTAATTAGTTAAATTTTCTTAATTGGAAACAAATTACAATTAGGATAATTACGCAGAATATAGTTTGACTTTTGGTGATAGAAATAAAAAATATTAAGAAAATTATAATAAAGACTTTTTAAGTCTACTTCAAATGATTGTTAAACTTAATCCAATCATGAAACAGTATTTTGTAGAATTCAAAGCAAAACATTAATATGAAGTATGATCAAAATATATGGGAGATGATTTGTACCCAATACTAATTAGCCATACACAATAATTATAACTTTTATACCCTTACCAACCTACTATATTTTATTCTCATTCACAAATTCAAGGGTATAATAGTCCAAACAATTACCTTTTGTTATGTATGACTAATTTATATTGTACAAATCACTACCCAAAATATATAAAAGGGGGATCGAGATGTGCGAGGCATGATTAAGCCCTATCATGCCATGATACTCCGACCGAGATTGATGTGATGGCCAGCGTGATTAACATGCCGCTATCTCCCTCACGCTGCGTAAATGAGTTTTAGTTCTATGTATAAAATATTTTATTTAATGCATGGTTGAGTATGATTAGTGTAATAGAGTTAGGTTGAGCATTTAATGGAGTAAGGTCTGTGTGATAAATGGAAAAATTGATAGATACAATATGATGATGTGAAGGAATACAACTCCTAATATCACTAAATATCCTAAATGAATAAACATGACTAAAATAATATTGGATGTACTTGAACTTCTAATTTTCAACATTACTTATAATATGGCATATATAATAAAGTTGGGTTAAGATGGATAATTCAATGAGCTATATAAATTTGGTAAGAGAGATTGTACCTTCGCAGCCAGGAGATAGATAGGGATTTCCTTTATAACCATCTTTACATTCGCAGCGGTATCCACCGGTTTCCCTCTGAGAATCAACACACGTGCTATTCGATTGACAGGCTAAATCATCGGTTGCTTCGACTTCAGCACAACTCATGTTACCTATAGCCCATTCCAGCACTATGGGTACGGTCTCTTCAATCTTTTTTATAAAGCTATCACCATCCGGTATAGTATCTGAACCATTGTATTTGAATGCATTTGGCTCACCGATAAAGGCATAGGTACAAGGATATACCGATCTGTTAGCACTTGTGTTGTATCTGTTAGCACTTGTGTTGTTTGAATCGTACATGGTATAGAGCTTAATTTCATAATTGTTTGTTATGTCTTTGGGTAAGGATGATTGACAACATCGATTTCCTGAGCATTCATCAGGTTCAACAACATCAATATTTGGATTTGGGCAAAATGCCATGCAACCTCCTCCAGACGAGTAGTTCTGCATCCTTTTCGATCCTTTGGTCAACCGACCATAATCATCACAACCAATGAGTGTAAACTTATTTAACTGCGGCAAGATGTATATCGTTTCTGGAAAAGATAAACCCATGGCTGTGGTATTTGAGTATGAGTCATTTTGAAAATAGCATCTTCTAAGCACGAAATTTGAAGTCCGGAGGGTGGAATCAGATATGTTTTTGATCGAGACTTGACTTGTACCAGGAAAAGAAGCTGTTGGAGGGTTCGAGGATGTGTCGCAGTGGATATCAAACCTCTTGTCTATAGAACAATTTGTGTTCAAGATGCCAAAAGGGTAGGGAACAATCAAGTCTCCACATCGGCTTTCGCAGCCTTGCTTGGCTAAGTTGGTTGTGTTAATGAGGTTGTATGTTTCAGGGATGAAATCTGTATCATCAGATAAAGATGCTGCTGTAAACCATAACATTAGAAACGCTGAACACATTAAATCAAGAAATTTCATGGCTCTTTTTTGTGGTTCAAGTATTGCTGCTATATTTGAGGTGTTGTCTTTATTCTATAAACTTAAATAGGCCACCAACGCTATTGCGTGTTTCGGTGGTTGAAGATAAGACTATTCATGTTTTTTTTAACGGTCCTAAACATTCATGTTATCTTTGTCGTCTTTCGGTTGACCTTATCGTTACAAAATTGAAGTATTGAACCCATCGGTCTTGGACTTCTAGGCATATTTGGAGAGTATTTAAACCCTTCGAGGCCTGATTAATTAAAATGTATATATTAGCAAAGAGAAATAATATATCCTCCTACTATTTTCTCTACTTATTTTCGTACTCACAAGATCAATAGAAGTGTTAAAATCAATGGAGTGCCAATGTCATGTTGTGATGAGTAGGAGGATGAAGTAGGAAGAAATAGTAGTAAATATCTCATTTTTCATTAGTAAATTTTTGTAAAAGAAGTATTTTCTAGCTTTTTTTTAAGGAGAATGATTTGTATATTATACTTTTTCGCCATACATAACAAAAAAGTGTATGTTTGAGACAGAATACCCTTGAACATGTGGTTAATAAAATAATTAGTGGGTTTGTAGAGATAAAAAATGTTATGATTGTTGTGTATAGCGGAAAGATGTGTACAAATCATCTCTCTTTTTTTTATTGTAAACATCTTGATTAAATATTTAAAATCAAACTAAAACAATAACTTTTAAACTTTTACCTTGTCTATCTAAAATAATTATTTACAAATTTTAGTTTAGAAAAATTGTGTGTGCAGAAGTGTCATAGAGATGGTAATTGGTAAATAGCAAGTAAAATAAGCATTTAAAAATGAATTAAGTTCTTTAAGAATCAGAAGAGGACAGTTGTGAAAACAAGCCTTTGAAAGGTCTTGAATGTGTGAAGTGTGAACTAGACCTTGACATTGATTTTATTTACAAACAGAAGCAGGCCACAAAAAAAAAAAAGTAGAGATTATATAAGTTTAGTAAATAGGGTTGTCAATGAAAATGATATGGGAATACAATTGGGTTTTCATTTTGTTGGGAAAATGCCATTGCTCAATGTGATATTGTCAAGGATGATATCAATAGGGATGCTTAAAATATCCGTATCCAATTCAAAATTATTTAAAAATTCAGATATCCGAAGTTTCATATACCAGAAATTCGGATATCCATGTTTCTGGATTTGGACTTGGATTCAGATAGCCTTTCTCATAATTTCAGATAATTGGATATATACCGACCTGAAATATTCGAAAAATTATTTTGAAATTTTGCTTTTTTAATAATATTATTAAATGTTAAAACATAAATCTCCCTGATTTTTTCCAAAATATTAATCTAATCACTTATGATATAAAACCATTTCATTAATAATGAAAAAGAAATGATCATTAATAATAATAGTAAAATTACTAGTTTAAGAATTCTTGCATGCACAGATGTTATAAAAATAAACCTGAAACTGTAAATTAGCAAGTAAAAGAGATTTTTCAAGTACATAATTAAATAACAACCAAAATATTAAGAACAAAAGATACACACAAAAATAAAAGTGGATATACTACAAAAATTATGCTTTTTGTAAAACACAATTTAGCTTCTGTAATGCCCCGAAATATTAAAAAAAACACATCAAATAAAAATATATATATATTCTCAATCATAAGCCCAATTGTAAACAATCATTAATTACATACATCAAACTTTCCCAAGTCTTATATTAAATATAAGTCAAATTAAAGGTAAAGACACAAGTGTTTAAATCATTAAATCTTGTGAGCGGAATTCTTTTCATTTGTGAGCTGTATTCGGTGTTTTTTCTACGATCGTTCTCTGAACAGTAAAGTAATAACTGTAACGTCCAAAAATTTGAAAATCCCTATAAGTAAGTGTTATAAATGATGTATGTTATCTTCAAGAGATATGAGGTGGTGTTTAAACTGCCAAGATTAAAGTTGATAAGTGAAGGGTTGATTGGTCAAAAGGGCAAAGTTGTGTGTGTGTGTATGGGTGAGTCAAGTCATTCAAACACACGCACACTTAAATTCTCTCTCAAAAAGAAGAGTTTGAAACCGGCCAAGGGTGAACTCGAGTTCAAGCAAGGAGGAATAGCGAAGCTTAGCATGAACAATCAAAACATTAGATTCAAAAGCAGTAAGGTATGTTTGTCTTGTTAGTTTTGGAAGTTCTAATCGGCCTAAAGGAGAAAAAGGGGAGTTCATAGCTCAAAAAGTGTTGTTGATATTAGTTTCTGTTTATAAGAATGTTTTGGGGTGTTTTGGGTGTAAGAAAACACTCTCATGTTGTTAAAAATCAAGTAGGGATTGATTTGGTATCAAGAACAGCAGTTGTGTTCTTCGTTAGGCGGTGATGACTGAATTCGGTCATGAGGCGGTGACCGAATTCAGTAAAAGTCAGTCAGTGATGACGGAATTCGGTCATCAGGTAATGACCGAATTCGGTTGATGTAAGGCGGTGACCGAATTCGGTTAAGTGGCCGGTTTTCATTTTCTGGTGATGGATTTCGGTTGAAGTTAGTGATGACCGAATTTGGTCATGGTGACCGAATTCTGTTGAGTGGAAGTGTTGGTTTCCGGTTGAGATAGAGTTAACCAAATTCGGTAGTGATGACTGAATTTAGTTGTGGTGGGCAGTGACCGATTCGGTCGTGTAAGCTTATTTTTTAGATCAGTTTGCTCGGTTGTAATGCTTAGTTATTCTTTAATATAGGGAGGTGTCTACACAGTTTTCGGACCACATAGTTGTTTAACACATATTTACTAGTCCTTTTGTAAGATCAAATAAAAGTATTCATGGTGTGATGTATATGATATGTTTGTTATGTGTTAAAGTTATGCATATATACTGTTATGTGGTGGTGTATAGCTATGTACATGTTCAGTGTATAGGTATATAGCCAGTTGTATACCAATACAAAGTTAAGGTACATAGTTGCGTAGGTAATGTAGCTATGTACCAATCTGGTGATAGGGTATATAGCTATGCAGGTAGTGTAGTTGTATACGAAGACAGTATCAGGGGGTATGGCTATGCAGGTGGCGTAGCTATACTCTAATATGGTGTTATTATGAACAGTTTTACAGGTTTGCTAGTATGCTCACTCCTAGCACTCCTGGGATAAGAGAACTTGGGGAGATTTCACTCATGTTATGTGTTTTATGAGTTAGCTAGTATGCTCACTAAGCGAAAGCTTATGTTATTATTGATGTTGTTGATGCAGGTGGTTCAGGCCCCAGCTCCATGATGGTTTGGTTAGCTTCGGGTGTTATAAAAGGAAATTTTTAGGCACATCTTTGTTACTTATTAGCACATTGTAAATAAGAACAAATATTTTGTTAAACTCTAATGTCTTTTTGTGCTAATCAGTAAAGAATATTTTTAAGTTACTGGTGTAACAATAACAATATAAAGCATAAAGCTTAGTAGGTACATTACTGGCAACCATAAAAAAATCACATACCCGCTACCGAAGTTGTCGGTCTTAACGTACATGTCTTTAGGGCAATCTTAACATATCCGTCACCATAGAAGACAGTCTAGCATACCAGGTACCTCAGTAACAAGTCTCATCATCTCATCCACTTAACATTAGGAACATTCTCATATATTGTACATACGCATCACCATTCATTCTTATCACTAGCATGGATTGTAAGTAAAGTACTCACCTAAGTGTAGTTCAGAAGAAAGTAGTGACAGTCTGTATCTATTTGAAGGTGTCTCCTTGGACCCACCTACATACACAATTATCGACACATCAACTTTCGATTCCTTTCTAAAGGTAATTTACGATTTACATTTCACCCCTTTGAAAGTTTTCGATTCAATTCGTGTTTTGGTGTGGTTTCCAATTGAACTATTATTTTCCGTGATTTGCTAATAGATCCTAGTCTAGTTTACGACTTGTCCCCAAGTCAATGTTTGGCTTATTTATCGAGATTGACTCACAATTTGACCACCTTCAAATATCGGTGACCCATGAACTACGATTTGAGCTTTTCATTCAAGATATACAATTGTCTCCTATCACCCTGTTTTGTATAATCCAAGGTTTTCTATTGTGTTTTCTTATCTCAGGTTTTCGATTGGGTCTACTCATGTAGTTATCAATTTATGATTCTCGATGCAAATCAATATACTGATTTTCAATTGTGTCATTTTGTTTGGTTTTCAATTCTTTATCATGTATAATTTACGATTCTCACATTGGATCTATATTTACAATCCATCCTCCCTGTACAGTTTTCCATTAACTTAAAGTTGCAATTCACGATTCTATACAGACTCAGATTCACGATTCAAAGCTTGGGGAATCTCACTAGGAGACTCAACCCTTAATGGTTAATTTCCGATTGATCCGCTTTTCAATTCATAATCGGCTATTGTTTTTCGATTCCCTTCCCAATTAGATTTGCGATTCAAGCCCTGCAAGAACATTTACGATTTTGCTAAGTTAAACCTATTCTCAAACAATCCAAATCTATCTTAGATCTTAATCAAAATTAATAATTTCAATTGCAATAGGTTCTAAACACCCTACGAAAAAAACCTTAGAGATTTATTGCAATTTAAACAAGATTCAATGACTCAAAAATCCATGTATAACCTTCGGTGTGTTCGAACACCCTGGATTTGCTCAAAACTTTCATAAAAATGAAATCAATTGCCAAAATGTTGCTACGCATACAATGACAGTAGTATAGAGATGATTACCTTATGATTCGATTAGTAGGCTGAAATCGTAGTTCTCTCTCTCGGCTATAAACAAAAACTCACACACAGATGCACAACTTACTATTTGCTGCTACAGTAGAGGTCTCAGGCCTGGTGCCCTAATTTTATTTATATACCTTCCCAAAACTTCCTATCCTGACACAATTGGTCCCTTCAAAGATAACATCAACCACAAAAGAGATTAACACTTAAAAATAATAGCAACAACAAAAGAGAAAACAGCAACCACAAAAGAGATTAACACCTAACACGCTTTCTAGCATTCTCATCCTTACTGTCATTAATATCTACACAAACCAATCTATCATGATAATAGAGGTAAGTCGGAATCTACAAAGAATCAAACTATGTAAGTTAACTCTATACCATTAAGATAAATTACACAAGGAAAGTAAAAATATTATATACACCTTAGACCATATATTAAATACACTAAGCAATGGCCAGGGAAACAAAATGAAATTGAAATTACCTTCAGATCCATCAAATTAAAAATTACTTCCAAATAAGGTTCATCTTTCATCCAACAGGCGATGCGCATTGGTTCACCCTTAAAATTTTGTTTAGAGTTGTATCCCCATCACCATTATGTGTCAGAGATTTCCACGGGGAATGAAAATTCTTTTCTCCATCTAAAAAATGTTTCTTTTTAAATGTAAAAAGGATAATCTTCACATTAATTACAAATTCGACAATTTCGCATTAAAACTAGCATTTGACTAGTGTAATGCGTCAAGATACACTATATTTTTTAATATGTTTTAATTAATGTTTGTTAATGAAAGACAAGAATTTGATATTAAAAAGTGTCTAACTAATGAGACAATAAAGTACAAACAACTCAAAAACTTACAAACACCAAACCTGCAATGATAAAAAAATACACAGGAACTATGCGAACAAAAAACAAATAGATATCCCAAACCTCAAGTAATTAAAGGAACAATGGATATTTCTTGACCCAAATGAAACTCTCAAAGATGATCTATAGCCAAACTCCTAAAACCTATTTCTTGACCCAAATGAAACTCTCAAAGATGATCTATAGCCAAACTCCTAAAACCACAATCCACCGAGAGAATTTGAACATGTTTTAATATTCAAACTAACTTTGCAACCCGAATCTAGTGGATAGAACAAATCTTGAAGATGAAGATTACCCATTAATCAACTTACAATATTACCCACTTATAAAACTCGATTTGATAACTTCTTTCACGATAAGATGATAGATATCAAAATCATAAATCTTCAAAGACGCACATTGAATGAAATGCACCAAATCTCACTATTTTCCGATCCATAATTTACCACCTTTTTAAGGGAATCAAAGGTACTATGATGATATGTTAAACATAAATCTTCAAAGACCCACATCGAAATGCACCAAATTTGAGCGATTTTCTTTAATTTACCATCTTTTTGCAGGAATCAAAGGCACAATGATGAGATATTAAATAAATGTGTCATTTTTAACCAAATTAAACAGAGAAAATATAGTTATTGATAAATATAGTTTTTATACAAAATTAAAATTAACTGAACACTTTAGTTTGAAATACAGCATCATGTGTTTTTGCTTATATATATAAATTTTGGTTTAATGCTTAAAGAGTTTAGTTTACCAATAGTTGAAATATCAACATATTGTATTTTTAGATAACCTTAATTTTATATGTAAATACTGTAATATAAAAACGTAAAAAAATATTAAAATATAAAGAAATATATAATTCTAATCAAATTTTCTATAATATTATCAATAATTTAAAAATCTACTAATATAAATAAAAGACTAATTTGATAAAATTTATTAGACGATCTAAACCATTATTTTAAAAAAATATTTAATCTCGACCATTCATTCACTTAAAATTAAGAAATCAATTTTGACTTTTTACAGTCAAAATTATTATAGATAATTTCATATATGCCCTTATTAAATCATAAAAAATCGTATTTACCCACTTTAATTTACAAATATCATATTTACCCTTTATAATATTTAAAAATATTATAATTAACCAAATTCTTAGTTTTATCATTCTAAAATATTTTATAATCATTTTAAATTCCTTTTTAATT
>JAUEJL010132209.1:757-11223 GCA_032274825.1 Drosophyllum lusitanicum | reverse complement strand
TACTTTACTAAACTAGCTATTATTACAAGTGTGGGCCAAGCCCAATACTAGTGTAGATACAATATTTAATTAATACAAAAGAACACAAGGACTACAAACATAATTTGGAGTAACAAACTACCCCCTCTAGCCCCACTTATAAAGCCCCTTCCCCATATCATTCCCTTACCCAATCTTTCCACGATTTGAGCCATACTATTTCCTTTTACTTCTCACACTCCTCTACATGACCTGCCAATGAGTCTCTCAAAGACGAATGAGACTTACAGGGTCTAAACTCTAATGCCCTTAATGCTAAAGGTAGAAACCAACCTTTAGTTGTGGTGGCACAAACCTCACCATCACTAACTCATGTTACTCCTACTGCGGTAATACCTTTGGTATCCTCAAATGGTGTTGACATTGAGTTTCCTAAGAGGAGTTAGTCTCCTAATGACTCGGAGTCAACTTCAACTCATGAGCTTCAACTCTCTGAGTTTGAACTAATGATTGTTAGGTTTTGGTGGTTCAAATAAATCACAACGAAAGCAAAACGGGTAAAAGTTTTAAAATTGTGAACCACGCAACAACCACCAAGCGGACCAAGACTCTAACCATGACAAAGCAACAAAAGAAAAAGGAGAAGAAATAGGATCATACCCTTGATGCTAAGTATTCTTTGCAAACGAGATCGTGACTTGGAAGATGTTTGTACTAATTTGTATACCTCTAGTGAAGTCCACACCAAGTGATTGTTGATCCCCACTTGCTAGAGTGTAGATGTGCCGATCTTACACCACCAAATGTCCAAACACAAAAGAACCACAAAGCCTTGTGTTCTTTTCGTTTCTTGAGAGAGTATAGTGCAATATATATATCAACTAATGTATCAAAGTCAAGCAACAAAGTTATTAAGACTTCATGTGGCTTATATAGAACTCAAAATAACTTCAAAAAACATGCACCATTAAGTCTCATGTAAGTTACATGATCAATAACCATTAACACCTCTTTTACTAGCCTTAAAGGCCTAGTAAAGAGGCTGTTACTGCATAGGGCACGGCCGTGCCTTTAACCAGGCACGGCCATGCGAGCCCAAAAGGCCAGACCCAAGTCACTCATGACTTGGGCTCGTGCCTATCCATTAGGCACCGGGCACAGGCGTGCCTCCAAGAGGCACGGGCATACCTAGCCGCTGGCCACGCCCAAGTAACGCCCGACTTAGGCTCGTGGCTGTCCGTAGGGCACGGCCGTGTTAGTATTTAGAAATGTAGAAAAGCCTTTTAAGGCCTAGTAAAGTCTTTTAAGGCGTGGCCTATAAATAGGCATTAGGGCATGGCCATTGTAACGCTTGACCTATTGACTAATTCGAAATTGCTAAATCTTTACTCATGGTGTAGTGTGTGTTTTCTCTCATATATCATCTTCATCATATTATTATACTTGAAAGGTTAAATCGAGACAGCTTTCAGGCCATACCTCATAGAGGCAAGGGCGTGCCTTGGCCCACCAGAACCAGTTTCTAGCTTTCTCTCTCCTTTGACCATGTGTGATGTCAGGATCAATACTTGGTGTGTGACCCAATAGGCCCTTGCTTCATCAGCCATGATACCAACTCGTGTGTGTTAGTAGGCATAATCCAATAATGATGAGGTACATTGGCACCCAATTCAGTTTAATTAATCAGAAAAGGAAGAAACACAAGAATACAATATATAAGAAGATTGATGACCTAATTACTGAAATCAAGGAGTTAACAGTTGTGATTCCTAGATGCAACAACAGCCGGCTACTTCAACCCCTATTGATGATGACAAAAAGGGGGAGAAGGTTGCTGAGGATATTCCAGTTCAAGTTGGTCCATCAACAATGCAAAATGATCAAGCTGAGGAGAAAGTACAGGCTAAGGGGATGCCTAAACAAGAAAATCAGACTGAGGCCAAGTTAACAGAGAAATTAAAATGTAAAAAGACAATAACGTCTAAAAGGAAGCCAAGGCTAGCAACAAAGAAAAGAAAGTTGATTACTCAAAAGAGTATTCAAGAGGAAGCTGGAAAATGTAACTTTTTAGATTCTGATGATGATTCTGAAGATGCTAGGGCAACTAGAATTTTCATAGAAGAGTTGGACAAAGAAGAGGCAAAAGAGCTTGGTATAACTTTGAGTTAGTTAAGAAGAAGGAAAACCAATGTGATCAAAGCCACAGAGCAAGAGCTGATAAAGAAAGTTGAAGCCGAGGCTGAAGCTAAGCATACGGGTCCTAGAGTTGAGCCAATAGAATATACACAGATGATGACATGAAAGAATGCCACTTAAGTACATACTATGAGGAAAAGATTGATAGTCTGACCTTAAGCATATCCGGAGGTGTGGAGTACATGACCTTAACTTTTGCAAACAATTCAATAGTTGGCATAGACTTGAGATATGTCCACATGATGGGATATCAAGAATGGATAAGAATTGCCTTCCTTGTCAACAATTGAACAAGAGTCAGATTAAAGTTGAGGTGAAGGAAGCTGACTAAGTTGATGGCAGCTAAAGAGTTGAAAATAATCCCTACTGTAGTAGCTAGACAACTACCTGAATGAGTAGAGTTTAGAGAGAATGTCTATATCAACACACCCGTACAAGGATTTATGTACAAGGATCATAATGGTAATCAATGCTTTATAAATATGTCATATGTTGTTCCTTTATGTGCTTTGGAAGCCGTAAAGTTGAGAAGGCTATGTGGTAGATCAGACTCTAACAGTTTCTTGAGATACCAACTTAACAAAGTAATCAAGATTATGAAAAGTTAGATGAACCACCTACAAGGCTACAGTCAGATAATTGACAAAGTAACAAAAGAGAATGCAAAGTGGATATTAAAATATTCACTCGGTGAATATAAATAGATTAGTTTTGTATATATGTAAGCACTAAGAGTGCCAAACTAATCAAAGTGATCACATCTTGTATTCAAGTGATAAGTTCATTAATGAGTACATTAGTTATGATATGTTGAAAAATGTTTGATATGTGCAATTTATGTGTTCAAATAAATTTGACAAGTTTAGATAACTCTTGATCAGTTCAAGATTTAATAACATAATTCGACTAAGTATGTTCAAGTTGACTAGAGGTTTTCTCATCTTCAAATAAGGGGGGTTTGTTAGTCAAATGACCTCATCGGTTTATATTCTATGAGAAGTGATAAAGCTTGAAAGATCGTCCTTAAAAGATATAAACTAGATTATGTTATGTTTGTTAGACTGACTACCCATCTTAAGTTGAGTAGTTAGCTTCGGGACACAAACAAAGATTCTAGGTATGTTTTAGAGAACTCAAATGACTTTCTAAGTTGTGTATGTGTTTCTACTTGTATGCACATGTGTAAAACCGAGATTGGTTCAAGAACTTAGCTTTGTGAGTTTCAAGCTGAGTCATTCAACTCCACAAGAAAGTCAGCTTGAAAAGAGTTTGAATTTGTCTTAAACTTTAAACTCTCTATCTACGGTTGGATAATGTGACACCCCAAATTTTTTTACATAACAATGATAACACTGATTCATTTATACACATATATATGTATGTATGTATCAAAAGATTTTGTAAGCAATTCAGTAGTTTCCACCGGCCCAACAAACAAGACTTACAGTTCAATTCAGAATTGTTGTTCGAATAAAAATATCAAAGTCATAAAATGTTTGCGCAATAAATGTTTTCACGCCAGTGGCTTGCCCTTATCCACACGAAATGGTCCTAAAAGTATTCAACAAACAAGTAAGCATAGAGTTTATTGAGCTAACACAGTACTTGCATGTTATACCAGATAGCACGTATTCAGGTAACAAGTACACGTCATCAAGAAATAACAGCACACCGGCGGATAAGTGCCCAACTGCACATAGATTGCTAAAGCTGCAATAGTAAGTGCCTAGCTACGCATAAATGTCACATCGACATGTAACAATACAATATCACACATGAATAGTCATCATAGTATAAAGAGTAAGTTAGTGAAAACTCACATGGTTTGCGGTAAAGATAGTCTCGACAATAGTAGTAACTAGAAAGTTAAACATCTAACATTTAATGCTAAATCATTAACTTTATTTTCTTTGAATTTGTAACGCCCCATTTTTTTTAAAGATATATATCCTTTCCAAACATTTAAACACCATAATTGTTGTTCAACAAAGACACTAAGAAATTGTAATAACATTGTTCACAATATATTGTTATAAAATGTGTTTATCAAAAGAGCTTCATGCGAAAACGTTTCTATCATAAGTTGTCTTCACTACACCGGAGTCTTCATGTGGTCCTTCCCTGAAAAGAGGGTTAACAACAACGGTAAACATAATACTTAGTTAGAACACAACCTTACACACCACAATAGGTGTGTCCATGCCATACATTTATCCATGTTTCCTATTACTATCATCTCATTCATCATCAACTAAATTATTAACATAACATACCTACTACCGAAGTAATCGGTCTTATAATACCTGCTGTAGAAGTAGACGGCTTCATCATACATGTTACCGATCTAGATGGTTTTAACATACCTGGTACCGAAGTATGCGATCTTATCATACCCAATACGAAGTAGTCGCTCTTTACTTACTGAACACTTATTCAGTACAAACACATCGCTTACATTTCCTCATAAATACATACACATTTAACACTAACATAATGATTAAGTTAATGTTACTCACCTGATTGCAACACAAACAAAGGCTATAAAAATTCAGTAATTACTCGAGAGATGCACGTCTACTAGTAAACACCTACAATACAGGTTTCCACATAATTAATCACTCTCTAGGTTACATATCCTATTCATACTTGGAGCTATGAGAGACTCCAAAAAATCCCAAGGCTAGGCCATAATTGGTGATTTGAGCTATTACCCAAGTTGGCGATCCATGCCTCACCGGATGTTTTACGATTCTAGTTCTAGAGTTCACTTTGTGATTTGGGAATGGAGCTCTACTTTGGAATCCGGTTATAGCATACACTTCATGATTTAGTGCCCTTAGGGATTTTGCGATTCCATTACCTCCACGCTTTGAGATCTAGCGCCATAATCGTAGTTGGTGATCTGCATGGATAACGATTGAGCGTATGCCCTTTTTGCGAGTGGGGAATCCCTTTAGGGACTCAACCCACATCACAATTCAATCAACTTAGCAATTGAACCATGGTCTGTTATCCACCACCCATAACAAATTGAAAATTAACATTTTATACACACATAGCGATCCATAGACAACCATACAGAATTCCCATTCTAATATGTCCAGACAATCCCATTGATTTCAAACTCATTCAATCCTTAATCATTTTGATCTATTTTTGTTTCTATGAATTCTTAACCTTATTTAAGCAAACCCTAACAATTTAATTTCATTACTATCAAGTGTATGTGAGTCAAATAACAAGATTGTTCTCTGTTCCAACCGAAGTCACGATCACACAAAAACCAATTCGAAATTCTATAAATCCGTAATCAAACGATGCAAAAACGGCTTGGATTTAATCATAGATGGTTGACAAAACACACCTTGTAAATTTTCCAACAAAACTGGATGATTTGATGAAGAAATAATGATCATCTCTCCCTTCTTCATCTAGGTTTAGTTACGAGCTAACACACCAACACACACAATTTCTCAAAATCACTCTTTGTGGCTACAGTGCCTGAGGTATTGAGCCTTGTGCCCTAATTAGTTTATATACCTAATTATGATTTCCTCATATGTCACATTTAACCCCTTGTCTTTAACAAAGGTAATAACTGCAACACATTACATAAATAATAAATCTCTTTTATTAATATAGTTATTAAAATTACATTTTGGAAAATGGGTATTTTAACTCTCTCTCACTTAAACACGATTGTGTTCTCAAAATTTTCACTCGAACAAGACTAGGATAATTCTTGCTCATCTCGTTTTCTGGTTCCAGGTCCATTCCAAACCTTTTTTATGCTCTCGTTTAACCTTAACAAATCCAATTTGTTCTTTATGTAGTTGCTTAACCTTTCTTTCCGGTTTTGCAACTGGTATCTCGATGTGGTTTAGATTGTCATCCACCATGATGTCTTCCAAAGGCACAAATTCGGACTCGTTGACTAAGAACTTTCATAAATAAGACACATGAAACGTGTTGTGTATCCTTGATAATTCTTCTAGTAGCTCCAATAGTCCACTTTCCCAACTCTAGTAATCACCTTGAATGTCCCGATGTATCTCAGATTCATCTTTCCTCACTTACGGAACCGTATCACTCCTTTCCATAGAGACACTACTGACAACACGAAGTTCCCGGCCTAGAACTCAAGTAGTGACCTCCGCCCGTCTTCATAACGTATTCCGTGGTATTTTTCACTATCTTAGTTCTTCCTAATTCTCGTTGTTCGACCTCGCCCCAGCATTTGGGATTTCTACACTTCATTTCGTACAACATCTCGTACTGAGGAATACCGATACTCACAAGATAACTATTATTAATTGAAAACTCCACTAAAGGCAAGTACAAATCCCAACTCCCCCAAAAATCAATCACATATGCCCGAAGCACATTCTCTTGCATCTATTTCATTCTTTCACTTTGACCATCGGTTTAAGGGTGATACATTGTCTTGAGGTTCACTCTTGTACTGAAATTCTCATGTAACTTACCCCTGAATTTGGAAGTGAATATTACATTCATGTCAGACACTATTGACACATACACCTTGTGTCTCGATATCACCTCCACTTAGATGTCCATCATCTTTTCTATGGAGTAAGCTTCCTATATCAGAGTGAAGGTACACTTTTCATCAATCGGTTCACATGACCCATATTGCATCATAATTTCTCAAGGTCTTTGGGAGTTTCGTTATCAAAATCATGTTCACATGCTCCCATTTCCACACTAGTATCCCTAATGATTGGAGTTTCCCCTCGGGCATTTGATGCTCGGCTTCAACACGTAAGTACGTTAAGCATTTCTGCACATACTTAGCCACATCTCTTTTCTTACCAGGCCACCAATAATCGGTTTTCAAGTCTTTATATATTTTTGTTAGGCCCGAACGTATCAAACAATTCGTTTTATGTGCTTCGTCAAGTAGTGTATCGCCAACATTCATCACTTTTAGCACCCAAATATACCTATAGTGAGTCAACAGGCCGTGAATATCTGTTAAAATAAGGGCCAATTACCCTTTTATCCCTTCATGTTTCTGGTTTTCCTCCTTTATATCTTCCACTTGTGTTGTTCTGATCAAATCAAACAATGGGGTTATCATGGTCATTCTCATACATTTCACATTCAGCTTCATCTAATTTCTTTTTTGCTCAAAGCATCTACCACCATGTTAGCTTTTCCTAGATGATACAAAATCTCACAGTCGTAATCCTTTACCAAATCTAGCCATCTTCACTTTCGCGTGTTCAGATTCTTCTAGCCGGCGAAGTACTTTAAGCTCTTGTGATCTGTATAGATTGTGCACTAGACACCATACAAGTTATGTTTGCCAACTCCAACTCATGAGTTGTGTAATTGCTCCTTTTTGGTTTCGTTTGTCGTGAAGCATATGCGATCACTTTTCCCCGTTCTATCAATACACATCTAGGCCCCACATGTGAAGCATCGTAATAGGCCACTTATCATCTACCCCAGCCGATAGAGTAACACTGTAGCTTAACACAATTTCCCTTGTAACGTCTCGAATGCCTTTTGTTGTTCGTTGCTGAAGTCAAAACGTACACTTTTCTTAGTTATCTTGGTCAATGGCACAACAGTCTTTGAGAAACCCAGAATGAATCTCCGATAGCCGGCCAATCCCTAGAAGCTTCTTTTGGTAGATACTTCTCATTTCATCACTGCTTCAATCTTGGTTGCATACACTTTGATACCAAATTTGTTCACTAAGTGCACAAGAATTGCACCTATTTAATCCAAAATCCATAGTTTGAGAGTTTCGTGTGTAAATCCTTAATCAAACGAACACACAAAAACAATTTAAAATCTTATAAATCCTTAATCAAACGATGTAAAATTGACATGGATTTAATCACAGAAGTTTGGGAAAACTCACACAATGAATTTTCCAGCAAAAATGAATGATTTAATGAAGGAATTATGATAATCTATCACTTCTTCCTCTCAGCTTAGTTATGAGCTCACACTCTACCACACATAGTTTCTTGAAAGCACTCTTTGCTGATATAGTGGTTGAGGAAAGTTCTTCTCAACATCATGACATCTTCATAGGATCTAAGTCATCAACTTATGGAAGATTCTTCTATTCTAATATAAGTTGGTCATCCCAAAGAGGCAATCAACAAACTGATTGTGTAGAATGGGGGTTGAATACACAATTGAAATAATAAAGAACAAATTAATACTTTAAAAACTTATCTTTTATGCTTTTATATCTATCAAACTTTTAACTCTTTCAACACTCAAATCAAGATCAAACTAATGATCTTAATTCAACATACCGATTACAGTTTAACTCTTTCTATTCTCATAAACTAATTGCTAAACCTTATCAATTGTTTAACTTGTGAAAGCAGTTAACAACAAACTCTCTAAACTGGAACTTAACTTACAAGATGACTAGATGCACCAGGTAACCTCTAAACGTATTATGAGGTTAGGTTAAATATGTTTTCGTACAAATAAACATCTTACTAGAACATATCCTAATTTATCCCAATCTAATATTCATCACTAACTACTCTATTCTTTTATTTAATAGATAGCTTTGGATAACTTGAATCCTTAAATCTTCTTATCCAGCCATATACTTCAGAGTTTGAAAAGTTCAAATTGTGGGTGAAGTTTGCATAAAATGCAAACATATGTATTGAAATTGTAAATACTCCAAGGAGTATAAATAGGGATATGATTTTAGGTGAATGAAATTAAGATCTGAGCTGAGCTCATTTTTTAATAAAGTGTGTGTGTTTTTCATGGTGTAAATAGTTCTCTCTCTACTCGCACATTACTCTACCACTGAGATTTCTAAGTTCTTCTTCATCTTTGAGTTTGGCTTGAATCACGACTGCTAACAAGTGGTATCAGAGCCAAATAGAGTGAAGATTTGGCTTAGAAACATCAATTTCGTTAACATTTTGAAGATTTTTTATCTGAAAAAAAACGAGAACCTCCCTGTTAGGTTTTTAGATCTGTGAAGAAAAACATTTGTTTAGTTTAATATTTTGCTAGATCTGTAGTCGCAAAGTGTTTTAGAACCATTATGAAGTGAGTTGATTCCATTTGGACAACGTTTCATTAGATAATTTTTAGATCTAAGTTTTTGAGTGTTCTTGAGAAAAATCGGTCGATTAGAGCAAATGTGTATATGTTTTGGTTAGAAATCAGCATAGAAGTGTTTAGGCATCTAGGCGAACCTATTGGAACAAGAAATTTTAAATTCTAAACACTTTTGTTGAAAAACGGATCTTGTGTTTATCTGCTATGAACAATCGAGATCTCGTTTGAAGGTGTGAAAAAGAAGAAAATCGGACACTTAGAAAAGATTGAGATAAGTCATCCGATATCGGTCAACAACCTATATCGGTTACTTCAGAAAATTTTAACCGAGATCTTCAAATTTTTCACCGTCTATCCAACTTTTAGACCTAACTAAATCACACTTTAACCGACATTCAGGAACAATTTGGTCAATAGTCTTTGACTTTAACCGAATTAAATCAAGACCCGATATCAACTTTCAACCTTTTTGCACATCTTCTTGGAACAACCAATATCCAATCTTCATCCGTGTTCCAAGAAATTGTGTTTGATATCGTTCAACACTCTATTCTTGATTTTTAAACACCCGATATTGGTTACAAGAATTTCTCAATAGAAAATACTCTTTCGGACCTGATATCCGTCTAGAACTTGTACAAGCCTAACCTGTTTTTTTTTAAACACCTGATATCGGCTAGTCAACTTCACGAATTCTTGTGTGACCCGATATTCGGTTATATCTTCAAAATCATTACTATTTTTGTTTCCTTGGTGTTTTTTACCACACCTATTACCACTCTAACGATCTTTTGTGATTTAAGCTAACCAAGATGAATTTGACAAGAATTTCTATCTAAGAAAATCTTTCCAACTCGTCAGCAATCAACCCTTATCTATCAAAGACTGAAGACTTTTTGAAGAAAATGCTGAACGAAATGTTTCTCCAATACGATGACTTAGTGGACGAACATAATGAACAACTACCAAAATTATGTGCGAAATACCTAGAGTCATCAAAGAGGATTCTTTTCAAGTCTTCAAAACTACATGGGTTTGAGAAAAAGAAGGACAGAGCAAATTCTCTTAAAGCAGAGATTGAAAAGAACAAATGTCAGAAATATGAAGTTGACATTGGGAAAATTAAATCTGACTACAGCAAACAAAAGAAGAAAGCAGATGAACAGAATTTAGACAGTGCCAGTTTAAAGGCAATGGTGTTAGACTATTCTAAAGAG
>JAUEJL010132198.1:0-11223 GCA_032274825.1 Drosophyllum lusitanicum | reverse complement strand
ACATTATACTTCATGTTTCTAATCATCATAATCAAATCCAATCCATCTAAAACATCAAAATACATGAAACCCACATATCAAGTTAAGCTTCTAAAAGCTTCATATGAACATCAATGGTGTTTCTTACTAAACACATGATAATCAACAAGAAAACACAGTAAGATAACCATAAATCATACCAAAAATATCAACCAACCTTTAGTTTGTAGTATCAATCTTTAAATCTTTCTTTCAAGATTTCAAGTTCTAGTTCTTCTTTTTCTTCTTAAAGAAAAAACACACACACACACAATCCACCAGTAAATATCCATGAAGAGGTGGTCAAGTATATCCATATACACACTCACACACGTGTACCATCTCAATATAATTTTAGATAAGCAGGAGGTGTACTTTAACATTTCCATTTTATCCATACTTACATATATTTACACATACATACATCATAATAAATTCTTAATTGATTAATTCATATAATATTGTACCATATATCTTTTTCTAAATACTTCCAAACAATAATCTTTCTCATTCAATTAATTTAACATATAATCGAGGTATTTTCTACAATCCTCGTACTAGACCCAACTTGTCTAATCATAAATTCATACGATATCACATATCTATTTAATCTCGTAATTAATCTTAAATACGCATAACTAATCACACTTCAACTTACCATTGGCCCACCCACAACTAGGCCGGGTTTTCGGATGTTACACATGCGATAGTCGGATCATCCATGCGATAGTCGGACCAATGAAAGTCGGATGGGTTGTAAAGTCGGATGATCATGAAAGTCGCACAAACTATCGGGAACGCGTCGCGTCGCGTGCAGACCTGCATATCATCTTTTTCTTGTTCATCTTTCAGCCGACTTATTTCTTAAAACAACTTATTTCCAGATTCTGAAACTTGTTTAAATCACTCCAAAAACACTTTAAAACTTCATATACCACTCATACAAACATTATGAACTCATTAACTCCAATAAAAACCATCAAACAAACAAAACCCACTTATCAAGTGAGCTTCATGTGTTCAACCATGGAGTTCTTCACTTTATTCATGAGTTCTAGCAACAACACAACACACAACTAGAATTAATCATGCTTATAATTCACAATGACATCATACTAACCTTCTTTTGATTCAACAATACCAAGATCTTCAAACTTCTTCTTTCAATAACTTGAGAGAGTATGTGTTTGTGTGTGTTTTTCTTTGACCAACTTTTCCAACTTATGAGTATGTATTTGTGTATATATTTATCCAACAACAGAACCGACTTTGGTTCTCTTAATTATCCACAAAAACACCCCTCACAATTCTTTTAAGATATTAATACTTCTACTTATATACATAAATATATATTTCATTAATTCACATTTAACTAACTAAATCCCACATATTACAATTAGAATATATACATATTCTATTAATCTACTCAGATTACATACGCGCATCCATTAATTACAACTAGGCCAAATTCAAGGATGTTACAGGTTTCCTTGCTTATCTTGATAAAAAGAAGTTATACGCATTCAATAAAAAAAATTCTAGATAATAACCTTTTCAATAGCAACCAAGTTTTTGATAATTATAAAATTAATACGGCTTTAGAAATATATATATTTTATACGTATACACACATGCAAACAATCTTTTCATTTATAATATTAATAAATGACCAACTTAAATAAAATCTATCAGATAATCCTAGTCATTGATTTAGATAAAAAAAATTAATTATGAAATATGACTCAATCATTTTGGTAAAAAATAAACTCCAATTTGACTGTTTTTAGTCAACAATCCTAAATACTTACGTACTCAAACTTGATTGATGACATTTTAATCAACATTTAAAAAATTAAAAAAACCATCTTAATTTGATAATATCTAATTTGAGATAGTAAGGTGTGGATCATTATCAATTATAAAATAAATCAATTTGTTTATATAAAATAAATGTCTGTAAGTTATGTTTTAATTGAGCGTCCACTAATCATTCGTTTCTAAACCGTGTAGTATATAAACATAGATTTTTTTTACTGTTTAAGCATATTACTTTTAAATACTTATTATTATATAATTTTAAGATTCTCATTTATTAATTAGTGTCTTATAATTATTTAATATATTATTAACATTTAATATCTATTATTTTAAATCATATAGTGTATCACACTAGTATCTAATCTAGTCAATTAACACTATATTAATTCTGCATTCTGCTGTTGAACAGGGGCTAAATGGCCAAGGCACGATTGTGCTGCGTCACGCGGTCACCCCCATTGTTACACCTATTGTGTCAAACCCAATGACAAAACCTAACTCTATACGGCCCGTGTCCAAGAGGACATGACAGTGTCTGCTTACATAGGCACAGGTGGTGCCTACCAGCATGCCCTAACCCTCTTAGGGCTTGACACGGCCCATGCCTCCCAATGCATGCCCATTTCCGGCTCAAACAACAATTGGGAATTTGCTATTTTCTAATTAAAACTCAAATTTAACAATACCCAAGTGTTTCCATCACTAGGTAGTTACAAAATAACTCTCATAAACATCAAATATCATCTATCGACATAAATAACATAACATTTTACCATCCTTTGATCCATTCATGTCAAGAACTCAACTTTGACCCTTTAACATCTAATATTCTTATTCTTTCAATTTTAACAACATGCAAACTCTAAATTCAATCATATCATTATAAGATTTCTCAAATTAGTAGTGAAAACCTTATTTATTTAATCACCACTCCTTTCGTCCAAAAACACTAATCTCACTCATAACTTCAAAATACACATGATAAAGGTTAAATAAACAAACCTTGATACTTGAATTTGAGAACACCTTGTTAAATTATAATTTTTTTTTGCAATTTCTCTCTTGTTCTCCTCTCTCGATCCTTCCAACCATAATCACATACAAATTTGACCAAATAGACTCTCTTATATACTCATAAGTTTGGACAAATGGCAAAATAAGCCCCTCCAATCTTATAATTTATGCTTTAACCACTAATTAATCTTTTCATATTTTTGTATTATTATTTAAAGTTATGACATTTGTAAGGGGTGTTATAAAAGGAAATTCGAAATTTGAAAGATATACTTTAGGTTTGTTTGATTAAAAATGTTGAAGATATATAGAGACGAGATAATGCCACGTCAACGTGCCTATCCAAACAAAACAATGGGCCGCGCTGCCTACAACTACAATTACATCCAGCGCCTACCAACGAAAAGCCCGCTTCCATTTAATCCAAGTTTCCAACCATAATTCACTCGTTTTTTCATCTACTCGCCGCCCCCCCCAAAAAAAACTTTTAAGTAATCACCATGAATTTTAATAAATAATAATACTATATATCTTTCAAAATAAATTACTCTTCTAACAAACAAATTCTCTGTAAAACATCATCAATAACTTGGTCTAAACATGTATAATTTAAATTAGTGGGGTACCCGCATAATGCGACGGTAACGATCAAAGAAAGATGATAGTGAATACTTGTGGTGTTGAGGACGGAGGAGGCAACGATGCTTACGAATGAAGCTTGAATGTTACACTAAATTTGAAATAATTTACGAAGTATTATTTATCAAATTTATGTTATATGAAAGTTTTTATTTAATATTGTGGTAATATTGTTTATACACGTTTACTTAAGAGAAAATGTATGTTTTAGAAAACATAAAATATAATTCGTTGTAATCAAGATATTTATTTGTTAAAGGAGAGAAGGAGATGAAATGTTTAATGAATTAATGGTTGAGATTAATGTAAACAAAATTAAGAGTGAAGATTTAGTTTTGATTGAAAAATTAACAACTCTTAATATATCACAGTTTTTAGTGTTAATTCCCAACTTAAACTAAAAGCTTAACTTTGCGTTAAATAAAAAAAAACTTAACTAATCGATCATGAAACTTATGCTATACAAACAAGAAGCAAATATTTTTGAACGGTGTAAACAAAGAGTATCTTTTTCGGGTGACCTGAAGCGTTAATTTTTGGTATAGACATAAGCAGCTTGACCGTTATAATTGTATCTGGTTCTAAACCATTCCCTAACCATTTATAACAGAAACACTCATGAGACTACAACTATTAAACTTTCCGTCTAGAAATCAGGTGCTCGGTTAGATGATGGTTTAAAATAGGGTATATTGCCGAGAAAGGTAACATAAATATCGATATTTGTCAATAAAGGTAATGTCAAATTTCTTAGGTCGAGAAAGGATTCTAAATTTCAATTTCTAACATTAAAGGTAATCAGTTACCGGCATAGCAGGTAACAGGTTAAACTGATGACGTGGCTAATTTTTATATTACACAAATTGACGAAAAAGGTAACTTAAATATCAAAATTTGTCAATAAAGGTAATGTTCATTTTTTAGATCAATAAAGAATGATGAATTCCAATTTGAAACAAAACATCATGTTTGAATCGAGGTTTGTATTCGTGTTTATGTGTGTGTTTTCTCTTTCCTTTATATAATAATAAAATATTTAAAATTAAAACAATATTACATTATTTTCGTATATGATATTTGGAATGTATTATGTTAATACATTGACATTTGACTACTTGTAATTGGTATTTTGGTACTTTAATATCTTATATTGACTTTATAATTGTATTAAATGAACGTGAACAAAATTTTAAGTTTAGAATTCGAATCAAATTGAATCACCAAATTTGAAGTTCGAATCAAATCAAAATGAGTATTGAATTCTAAAGTTTGAATCGAAAAATATTATATTCGAAGTTCGTATTAAAACAAAAAGAGAATACCAGTATTGGAAAATCAAAAAAATACTCGTCGAATACATTTGGCTGAAACGGATCGACCCAAAACATGACCGATAAATAATTGGTCAAAAGGGTTGACACGAACACGGTAACAAGAACTCATCGCAAATTGTCAGCATTAGTCAGCATACCCTTTTTTACTACAGATTGAAATTTATAATCATTTTTTTGACTTAAAAAATTAGACATTACCTTTATTGGTAAATTTGGACAATCTTAACCTGCTGACTAAGCGTTCAGCAAGCCATTCAGGTCATCATACACTTTTTTGTTAGAAATTGAAATTTATAATCTTTTATTGGCCCAAAAAAATTGACATTATCTTTGTTAACAAATTTTAATGTTCATATTACCTTTCTCGACAATTTACCCATTAAAATAAGATATTTAACAAAAAAAAAAAGCGCGTGTAGATCGAACACCACAAGTGAAGGAGTGGGAATCCAAAATAAAGTGCAAAATATCAAATTGAAGATAATTAATTAAATGAGTTTTTCTCCATCAAAAGCCAATCATTAATCACTCTATTTTAATTTTGGTTCAGATTCAATTCGCCATAACCAATTTCCTTATCGCTTCAGATTGTTCAAATCAGGTGTGCAGCCGCATCCATTCATTTCGTCAAAGCTAGCTAATTTCCAGCTTCAATTACATTCCTCGATTCTGCATATCAAACACTTTATTATTCCCAAGCTGGATCACTCGGTTCAATCACCTCATTTCTTAGCTGTATCAATCGGTTCAACTTAGTTATATGTGCGATCGCATGTTTCTAACCTAGATTACCTTTTGGGTGTGTTTTCTGTTCAAATATCTCAACACCCTTTTCTTATCTGCTGTAATCTTGTTCTGGGTGTTAAAATTGGCCTTCAATTTCAAGCTTTATTCAGCTTTTTTGGTTAGTTTTGTTGATTATTAAGATATTTACTAGTAATGGATATTGAAATCCGATGCGATTATATATGGATGTATATGTGTATGTGCGTGCAGATAGAATTAAAAGGAGGAAGAGAATGGAGCATGAAATGAAGCCTCAGGCATCTCTTCTTCATGTACAAGTCGCCAATGCAGATGATTCTTCGGTGGAGGCTGATACAGGCAATTTTGGGTATGTTGTTGCTGTGATTTTCATTCTATGGTGCTTTGAGTACTTGTTCACCCAATGCATCTTAGCCAGGGAGTGTTTGTTAAAGCTGTTTATCTTTGAAACAAACAGTTTCGAATTATCATGTTCATGTTCAAGTTAATTTTAATTAATTTTCTTCCACAAATCCCTAATTAATGAACCGTAACACACAAATATAACAAAATCTTCAAGAGGGATTTATAATTTCTCTCTGTTTATTCAGCTGCACACATTATAAGAGGAGATGCAAGATCAAGGCACCATGTTGTGATGAAATCTTCGATTGCAGACACTGTCATAACGAAGCAAAGGTACATAGCTTTGTGATTTGGTGATATGATAGTTTGGTGATCCATTTAAGTGAAAAAAGATTTTTAAGTTCAATTAGCTGCTAACTTTCTACTTAATTCGATTAATCAGAATTCCCTTGATATTGAACCTCTTCGTCGGCATGATGTTCCTCGGCATGAAGTTAAAAAGGTGGGTTCTTGTGTTTTATTTCCCTCAGTCAACAATGATCATGTTGCTAATATAACTCCAAATTGCCATTTTAAGATTTTATCCTGATTGTTTTCGGTTTCTTTTGATTGTTTTAGGTCATATGTTCTCTGTGCGACACCGAGCAAGATGTGAGTTTCTAGCTAAAGTTTATGCAATAAGGAAATCAATTAATTAAACTTGCATGAGTTATGGTTTGACATTGCATACCTTCTTCAGGTTCAACAAAAATGTATAAATTGTGGTGTATGCATGGGGAATTACTTCTGTCAGAAATGCAAATTCTTCGACAATGATGTGAGTTTTATGATTATGTGTTAATAGTTTGGTTGTATTTTGGTTTGCTGAACTAAACACTTCCATAATTCACTAACTCGTCTTCAGGTTTCGAAGAATCAGTATCATTGTGATCAATGTGGGATATGTAGAACGGGTGGCAAGGAGAATTTCTTTCATTGTGACAAATGCGGTAACTAACATGATGAAAAAAGCTTATCTTTTGCTTCTATAAATCATCTATAACCAAAAGAACATGATTTTTTGTTTGAAAAACTCGACTTTTGGGTATTAACGTGGTAAAGGTTGTAGGATGTTGCTATTCAAAGGTGATAAAAGATACACACGTGTGTGTGGAAAGGGCAATGCACCATGATTGTCCTATTTGCTCTGAGGTAACATCACCCACTCATTCCTTTTGAAGTTAAAAAAGTTTACTTGATTTCAGAAATGAAACATATGTGTTTTGATTTGCAGTTTTTGTTCGATACATTGAAGGATCTAACCATCTTACCTTGTGGGCACACAATGCATTTGGATTGCTTGAAAGAGATGGAACAACATCATTGGTAAAACTAATACATAATCAAAGTATAATTATGATAGTTGGTTCAATTTATAAATGAAAGTAGGACCTGCAAATGGTATATAAACAAATATAACCTGAATTTTTCAATGACATCACAGGTATTCTTGCCCTGTTTGCTCGAAATCCATATGTGACTTATCGGATGTTTGGAGAAAACTTGATCATGAGGTGTGTGCTTTCAAACCTTGCGTTTTGGTACCCAGATTTCATTCATCTAACAGTTGAAGCTTTAAATATGTCTAGGTTGAAGCAACTCCTATGCCCGAAACATATAAAAACAAGATGGTAAGCTTTCATTTGGATTCAGAAACATGTTTCCAAACAGACTTTTTGAATAATTCATTCAAGAAGCGTTTGGAATTGAAATGCTGTTTTGTGATTGTTTATGAAACAGGTATGGATATTATGCAATGACTGTGAAAAGATATCAAGAGTGCAATTTCACATCGTAGGGCATAAATGCGGAAAGTGCAAGTCTTATAATACAAGGCAAATAAGGGGAGGTCCAAGTCCAACTCCTCCTCCTTCATGCACATCATCAGTTTCTGAGGAGGTTGTTCATTAGACACGCGAAAAGTGTTGCAATTGCTGCTAAATATGAAGAAGTCAAATCATTTTTGGGCAAAAAAGGCAATCAAAGTTTGATGGCTTGATCAATCGGTTCGAGTCTTTTATATATGCTCATGTTGTATCAGTATTGAAGGAAATGAATGAATGAATGATATGGGTTGCTAGCTGCTTGCTACTGTAAAAACATGTATTTGGGAATACAGTGGTTGGTGAACTTAAACTGAAAATTTGACAATGGCGATGGATTAATCCGCGATCTATTACATGACACACGTACAGTAAAGTAGAATTTTCGTTTCTCGCTAAATTCATCTTAGGTACCTGAACTTCCTTAATTAAATACATGCACTAGCTAGTGTTTCCTATTTTGTTCAACCAAGGTTCCTCAGTTCATTACATTGCAAATATGTTTCACTTTTGGTCATGACTATTTTACAACTTTTCACTTTTGATCCACTGTAGTAATTGTTGGATCAAATCACGATTTTACAACACAAAGTTCATACCATAGTTTCAGATCAAGAAATTCGTATATAAACTTCTCTGTATATATATTCGAAGTTTTACAACGTGTTCGTCATCGTTTACACATATCTGTACATACATATTTATAGGCATATATTGTGGCGGTTATTTGCCTTAGCCGCCGCCGGCTAAGTAACCGTCGGCAGTTACTTCGCCGGTGGGGGTGGGGGGCGGCTATAACATGTTTAATAATAATAATAAAAATAAACTAAGTTTAATTATATCCTAAGTATTTAGATCGAGGTTAACTATCAGTAATTAATTTGCATTATTAATTTAAAATTTAGTAATCTAATACGGAGTATTAACTTTGTTTAAGTGTAAGCTAGTCATGGTACGTAGTTAAGGTGGTTAATTGACTGTTAATATATCAGTTATATACGTAGCAGTTATGTAACTGTCGAATGATAGAACTTTTGTGTCGGTTATTATGAAGGGGGTGTGTCCATGTGTGTGTGTGTGTGTGTTTGTATTGATGTTCCACGCCGTATGTTTTTTTATTGTTTCCTTATTATAATTATTGCAAAAGGTTAATTCTTATTTAATTTATTAACTTTTATTACCTTTGAAGCTCAAATAATGCACCACATTCACCACCATCTTAGGTTATCCTTCATCGGCTTTCTATCAACTGGTCACCGAAAAAATCAAAAAGTTGAACAAAAGAACCCCGATCATTGAACATCGACAAACACTAGTGAATCTAAATCCAAAGAAATCAAAAATTATAACCCCGAATTGAATATAAAGATCGTTGAAAACCAAAAATCAGTCATATGTATGATGAAACCCAAAATCTAAAGCGTTGAATGTAACACCCCGAAATTAGGTCTAGTAGTAGACATGATTTTTTAAGTCTTATAATCATCAAAAGGGTAACGGAAAAGTTTAGTTGGTCCCGTTAAAAATGGTGAATTTGAAAGATATTCAAGTATGACTAGAAAGTATAACTTATTAAATTGTTTTAAGTAATAATTTTAAAAATAACTCCGTTAATTAATTCAAGTATTTAAAAAAGGTATTGTAAGTCGATTAAGTGAAAGAGATACCATGCAATTTTTAAGCCACCGACTCATAAGTCGGCCTTCCTCTTGTTTAAAATGTGACTTCCCTATCTCTCAATACACATACACCTTGCGGCTTTGTATAGAGAAAACCTTGGAGTGAATAAAACATTATTCAAGTTTCAATCTACAAAATTTAACTCAATTCTAGCTTCCTTTAAATACGCTCTTCATCAATCATCACTTGTAAGTGTTTATTCCTCTTATGTTCTTGATGGTTTTGGTAGGTCAAATGTGTCAATCATGAAATTGCACCTTAGGATGATTTTGAAGTTTGAATATGTTCCTACAACCTTTAGACACCGGAATAACTTCAAATTGGTTGAAATTGATGAAACCTGCATAAATGGGGTAAATATCATCTAACTCTTGAATTGGGTGTATAAACGAGATATATTTATGTTAATACCTTTGATTTGATGTTAAAAGACCATAAAATTGCTGAAAACCATATTGGAACAGATAACAAATTTGGTTGAAAATGGGTTGGATTTGGTATCTGCAACTGTACTGTAGCTGTGTCTTTGCATCTGTTTTTCAGTTGACGCGTAGCATTGAGTATGTAGGCGCGTCGAGTCTCACTATCCACTGCAAAATGAACTTTGTTTTAAAGTGTTTAATCGATGCAATGTTATTGTAGGTTAACAAAAGGCATAAGGGACATTGTTTATGTGTGGTTGGGCATACTTAGGACTGAGGTGAGTATCGACTTAACCCTTAATCGTTACGGTACTTATAAATTCGTTGATTGACATTAGTCACATATGAAACATAATGATTAAAGAATATGGTTGTAACCCATATAGTAATTCTGATTATGATGATTTGAAAGCTAACTTGACCCGTTTATATGGTAAATGGCACGAACATGAAATAAGGATATGTATTAGGTTACATACAACTAAGAACAAGTAAGATGAATAATAAGATACGTATATAATGTTCTTGATATCAAGTGGACACTACTCCAATAATAGATGCTAAAGAATTGGATCAATAAGCTTTGCGACTAGCCAAGTATGTTAAGTGTTCAAAGTGACTCGATGGAATATAATTAATCTATTGATTTGAGGTTATTGCAAAGTTATGCTAACATGTGCTACTTGTAGTGTATAAGTAGATGTTTATGATATGTTTATAAAATATGTGCATGCTAAGGGATCTATGATAGATTTGGTGGTTGTCGAGGCCAACAAACAAATAACCCTTTAATTCTAGCACATATAACAGTGTATAATGATAAAGGGGTCGATTCCGCATAGACCGGTTCAATTTATATTTTTATGCAATATAAAAGTTTAGGTGATTTTGTAAAAACAATAAAATAAGGGGGGGTGAAATTTTGTTTAATTAAAACTAAAACTTGACAAGTAAATAAAAATTGCAATTAAGCAAGATCGGTTAAATCAATGGGAGATGAATTGATCAACATTGGCTTCATCACATGAACTACTAGCTAGCTTATCATCAAGGAATACGGTGCAATACTTGTGCTTCAATTTAATTTGGCTATAGTAATTTAAAAGCTTAAATCACGTAGATTCTTCTTAGTTAATATGGAGATTGAAACTGTTTCTAACACACCTTTTTAATCCAAGTTATGAACCAAACAAGCATCTAATTCACAAAAATTGATTAGCTTTACAATCTAAGAATCACCAAATCCAAAAGGAGTCAAAATTTACACTACCATGTTGGAGAATATCATTCCATGGTTTGAGAGATGCCTAAACATTCATGAAACCA
>JAUEJL010132187.1:0-11223 GCA_032274825.1 Drosophyllum lusitanicum | reverse complement strand
TCAATCACTAGTCAAAACTAATTATTGGTCCTAATTAGCAATGATTAAAGCCACATAAACGGATTGGTCCTCCAATTCACATAAACTCAGAATATAAACTCTCAAAAACAGAAACTAAAGCATGTATGAGTCTTTGATTAAACTTAAAAGACAAATATAATGTGAATTAATATCCAGAAACATGTAAATCAATCAACTTTATAGGGTTTCATCTCCTCTAGGAAGGAAAACAGAAGAAATTTAGCCTAGAATAATCATATCAAACCTCTGGAAAATAATTGTAATCATAATAAACAGAGAAAGATTGATAAAACCGTAAAATAGCAATGTATCCAAGCCAAAATCCTCCAATTAAGCTCCACAGCTCCTGGGATACTTTCTGGACGTGTTTTGGCAAAGTTTAGGTGCAAGAAGTTGGGTAGTTAACCCCAAAACAGATCTGGAGTCGAGTTTAATTAGGCAACTTAAAACAGGGGGATCGCGCCGCGACGGGTAAGCGTTGCGTTGCGACCGGGACTTTTAACGCGATCTTGATTCTTTTTAAACTTCAAATCTGATGTGATCTGACGCGTCGCGCCGCAACCAAGGAAAGGGTCACGCCGCAATCCCACGTAGCGGGCACTTTGAATTTATCTGAAATTCTTTCATCGCGCCGTGACTAATTGATGTATCACGCCGCGAGCCTTTAAATTTCGCCCGGCTCTTTCTTTTAATTCATTTGGGCCTTGGTCTTGGGCTCAGGTTTTGGGCCTAACTTTTAATTATTTCTTTTCTTTCTTCTTGGGCTTACTCCCTCTCTTCTCTCAGGCTTTGCTTATTAGATTTATTTTTATTTCTTCAAATAATTCAACTTTTCGCCTTTTTAGCCTGCAAAATAGAAAACAAAGCATAACCGCACCTTTTTACAATTAAATGCATATTTTACGGCTAAAACCAACCCGATATCGCAATAGATTTATATATTATAAACGCGATATCACTAAGTGAGAGGAAGCTTAAAACACAACAGCAAGCATCAACAATCGATACAAAAGCATGCAATCACATAATCCAGAAGACCGGCGGTTCGGCTCAGAACCTACAACCAATGCCGGCTAAAGCAAAGGTTTACCGATAGCCCACCGCCAATTGACACAATTAGATCCCCTCCGATACAACTCATGCGTCAGAGGGTCTACAACTGCTCAACCAATAGCGATCAGGCCCAGCCCAATTCCACGCATAGTTGACTTTTCAAACAATACTCGATATCATCCCTCGAGCACGTATCGGCCAAATAACCACACAAACAGATATACAATCAATAATTAACAATCATCAGACTCAACAATCTGTCGATCACAAACACATGCATCACATCAATCATATCAATCATAACCTTTACCATCCATGAGTTAACATCCACTCAGAAAATAGTTTCCGATTCATATATATATATATATATATAAATCTAGTTATTTTTTTAAGCCATGCTAAGCACGGCCCACGGTGGTTAAAGTTTAATTTTATAAAATTTTACATTAAAAGTACTTAACTATCAAAATAAATTATTAAACCTTCATGTTTATCCATATATACATATATCTATTACCAAGTTTTATTAAAGAGTATATGTACCTATATAAACTATTAAAATGCAAAAAATGATATTAAAGTTAATAGAAAAGTTAGAATAAACATAATGATGTGACAATAGATCCAGAGAAAATTCACTTAAATCTATTTGTTGTCATCATTTGAGTAAAACATAGGTCATCACCATACTCCGTACAATGTACAAATATATGACCTTATACTTCGTTTGGCCACTCAAGCACTCTTTGTAACTAATGGATACTCCATATTTTCTAATCAACTTTTTTAGAGTAATCATCTTCATTTTAAAAAGTAGACGTATTTATATAATTCAAGTATTCAACATTTCAACATATACAAATCATTATAAGAATACATTCTTCCGTCTAATTTTCAAATACAAATGATTGTTACATCGTTATTTACATATTTAACTAAAATTTATACAAATAATTGACTAAATAAATTTATGAAATTCCTATGCGCACTCAACTATCACCATGTAGCAGGTAGGAGCAATCGAGCAACATCCAGCATCCCCACCAACAATTTGTAGCTGTCTATGTTGCTCGTACACAACAATCACAATTCTAAATCATATAAAAATGTTACCCTGTGTATTTAGTTTTCAAAATATTGTTTTAAAAAAAGGGTTAATGATATTCATAAAAAATCGACATTATAAAAAATTACAAAAATATCTAAGAGACTTGTTTATAATATAAGGTATTAGTATAAACAGTAAATGTTATGATGAGTTGTGAAAAGGTTCTGAAATTAAAAGAAATAAATAGAAAGAAAAACATTGAACACGCAAGAGGAAGACAGGATGGTAGAAGAAAAAAGGAAAAATACTAATTAAAAGTTTGTTTAGGTAGAGCTAGGCACAACCTTAAAAGTGGTGAAAAGAGGAACTTAAAGAAGGCAAGAACTATACCAAGAGGTTGAGTTGAGGACGTTTTAGATTATATACATACCTCTATCTACTACACTAACACATATTATCTAGCAGAAGGACACCTAAAATAATTAAAAAACCAAAATAAGGGGTAATGGGGTAGTAGGAAAACGAGCACTACACTTCCAATTATACAAAATTTTACACGAATTCTGAAGCAAGAAAAAGAAAACACCCAATAAGCAAAAGAACAGTTAGAATGTCTAAACCTGATTTGCTGTTCAATGATGAAGCTTCCATTATGTTATTGATCAAATAAGGTGCTAGGGATGTAAACGAATCGAGCCAAGATGAGCTAGACACTTATCAAGCTGAGCTCGTTTAGGCTTTTTTAATCTCGAGCTCGAGCTTGGCTTGTTTAGACCTTATGATGTTGAGCTCGAGCTCGGCTCGTTTAATATTTATGAAGCTCGAGCTCGGCTCGTTTAGGCTCGGGTATTATTTTGATATTTTTATTAAAAAGATATATGTAATTGTTAAAAATTAAACATATAAAAATATAAATTATATTATATATAGAGCTCGTTTAGGCTCGTTTAAGTCCGCGAGCCCACTCTTTGGAGCTCGAGCTCGGCTCGTATATTCAATGAGCTTTAATCTAGGCTCGAGCTCGTTTCGAGTTTTTAATGATGTGAGCTCGAATAGCTCGCGAGTCGCTCGGCTCGTTTACATCCGTATAAGGTGCTTATATGATTATAAATCTATTAATTTGAAGCTATTAAATAGCCACCAAAATATCCTAAGCCCAACTAAGTATATTAAAAAAATCAAAGCCAAAAACTCCACAAATACGAAAGAGAACAGAGGAAGAAGGGGACAAAACATGGGTTGGAATAGTTTGTAATTATTCATGACTACGTGTCAGTTTTTTAGAGCATATGTTCTTTGTATAAAATAGGTAGATATATAGGGGTAAAAGAGTCCGGATAAATATCTTCCCTTATCACTACAGCTAGCTTTTGAACAAAGCAACGACACATTTCTCCACTTATACTTTGTCCTCACCCCTCCTCTCTACAATCGCCATGAAGACATGGCCATGGGTAACCACCCTTACTAACACACCATGGCTCGTCGCCCATCGCCGTCGAACCTTAACCATCCTCGCACCACCGGTAATTATCGCTTCAGATCAAAGTTTACTTTTCAAAATTCGGAAGATGAGGGTTTTTAGGAGTTTTCAAATCTATTTGTTGCCGCCTCTCTTTGTTGGAACCCTTAACCTTCTATGTCAAAAGTAAATTTCCGACACCTACCTTTTTTCCATCACCTGACCTACTTTGTTATTTCTTTGATCGTTGATTTAGGATGATTGGTGGTTCTTTCTTTCTTTTTCTTTTTTTGTAAATTATTGGGTATACAATTGTATTATAAATTGTTGATTTTGATTTGAATTACAATTTTGTGCAAATTATTGGTATCACATTAAATATGGTTTCATACATATCAACTTTAGTCTCTAACTAAAGATGGTTTTTTTTGCTATTGTGGTTTAACTTATTTAAATTAATAATACGTAAATTTTAAAATATCTTAATTAAAAAATAAAGTGAAATGGCTAAAAGTAAAGGAAAAATAAAATAAAAAAAGAAAGTGCAGGTAGGAAAAAAGAATGACGGTTACAATTCTAAATATTAATTTCTAATTTTGTCCATATAAACTTAAATATGTCATACCCTTTCTTTTTAAATTTAGCAAAATTAAAAAAATATCACCTTAATTTTTAGCCATCAAATCTTATTAATCAATAGTGGATATTTGGTCAATCATTCTGCTATTTTTTAGATTCTATTAATAACTCTATAAAACAAAAACCATACAAACTTTTAGATATATAGGATGTACTCGGTACTCAGCTGTTTAGAGTTTTTTTTGAGTTATTAGCTTTTTGTTTAAAAAAAAAAACTACAAATCATGTTTTGATAAAAAAAAAACTGAAAGCTTTTTTTTATAAATAAAACGCTTATTGAACTAGCTTTTAAAACTAATATGAAACTTTTTATATATTAAATTACCTAAATACTCTCTTTAATTGTTTTATAATTTCTCCTATTTTATGATTTGTCATTATTTGTCATTTTACACTATTTAGCTGCAGCTACCAGCTAAATTTTCAAACACATATATAACTCAAATAAATAGCTTCGAACTCCAGCTACCAGCTTTCAGCTATAGCTACAGCTAACAGTTATTTCCGCCAAACACAACCATAATAAGAAAACAAAAATCTCTTATATATTTGCTCAAGTACCTTGGTAGGCTATGTATTAATATAATCACTTTTTGCCGATAAAAAAAATAAGAAAAACAAAATATAAGCCACCCATATAAAATTTCCTCAACTTTTAGAAGTCGTATTTATTAAAGTATTAAACAGTAATTCCTCCATCTCAAGATGTTTCCGACCTTGAGGTGACCTAGAATACATGTGTTAACGGGTGCAACTATTTAGACCCTTTTTTCACATCTTAGACGTATTCATTTTGGTTTTCAATAAGGTCGTACACATATACATCGCATGACATTACAGGGTGTCAACTTAGACACATAAGAGATCGAAATAGGCATATCTTTTTTAACAGGAATACAGGATATGATTCGTATGCAACAATTTTTTACTATACACAACAAAGAATAATTCTATATCCTCCTAAGCTACTTAATCCTCCTGGATTATGACATGAAATCTACTAATTCTCTCTCATTATCTTCTCCCTTGATTGTAACACATGTCTTGATTTAATGAGAATTAGAATGTGTAAGAACAATTAGTAGGAGGATATAGTATATCTCCCAAAACATATAGCAGTTGTTTAAACCATTAGACCATTAAATAGGTGAATAAGAATAATAAACAGTGATAGTATAGGGACATAAAAGTCATGAGTTATGTATGTTAAATTTTCGTTATATACAAATCACCACCAATTACAATCATCATGTAATTATTATTCTATAATTATTGCAAAGTATTATTATTATTATGTACATTGTCCTCTATGTATCTTTAGTCAACATGAGGGTTCTACTTTAGGTTTAACTTAATTCAGTGTGTATTTTGTATGTAATATGAAATGAGATTTCTGCTCTTAATAATATTATACACACATAAGTCAAGATATACGAGCTAAAAGAGTGCATAATACATGAATCACTAATGAATTGGATATTCTATTACAATTGATCTTTGTATATTTTTATTTGATTAGAAAAAGCAAAATTATTTTTTAGTTGTTTATGTGATGCATGGATTATTATACGCTTATTAAAATTTTAAATAAACATATAACCTAAATTTTTCTGACTTTTATAAAATTAAAACAAGTTTTAAGTTTAAGTTAGAAAAACTACTTTTAATGTTATAAAACTTTAATAATATATAAGCAGTGGAGTCTTAATGGTAAAGATGTTAAAGCTATGCATTTAGGTTTCTAAAATAAGACCCCATATGTATGTGAGTAAATTCGACTAGGATTTCTATTTTTTTGAATTTAAGACCATCAAATAGTAAACAATTAAGCCATTTTTGTGCAAAAGGAAAAGAAGGTTACAATAAGGGTCATCAAGTTCTAAATAACTTTGCTATGCATTTTGTTTTTCACATTTTTTAACCAACCTCATAAGAACAATTTCTCGTAATCTTTCTACTCTTACAATTAAGTTCATGTGTCACTTTTCACGCTCGTCATCATATACTTGTAGATTGTAGCAACTTGAATGAATAAGTTAATTTTTAATTAAAAATCCTTTTAAGTTCACTTTAGGCCGCGAGAGGCTTGAGACGCCAAGTTAGGTCAAAGTACGTAAAAATACAATGAAATTTGTCAAAACTGTCATTGTATGCAATCAACTTTACTTTTTACCTAAAAATCCAACCAACTTTTAGTTTTGGTTCATTGTATGTAGCTTACTTGTTATTTTATTACAGTTAACATCCAGTTTCTACCATTTAATATTTTTTAAAAAATTTTAATAAAAAACTATGAACATGATGTTTGTTTCGCCGATCATTGTTCAAAAATGTTCATACCACTCTAGTTATAGGTTCGTAGGTCTTGGATTCCAACGATGGTAGAAACTCCAGCGATGTGGTTTCATAAGAATTGATTTCCGGCGATTGGGCTCATATGAATCGATTGCAGAAACTCTAGCTCTTGTTTAGAAAAATCCGACAATTGTAGAAACTCTAAACCTACGATTCGTGTGATTTAGGTTGGTGGGATACAATTTGTAACATCCTCGATTTGGGCCTAGTCGTAATTAGTATGTACGTGTACGTAAGTTAGTAGAATATGTAAATATTCCAAGTTGTATGTGTAAGTATGTATATAAGAAGTTATTAAATGTAATTAGTGAAATATATATATATATATATATATATATATATAGATATATAATATGTATTTGAAGATGAGTCATAATGTGGATAATTGTGAGATATTAACAAGGAATCCAGAGGCGGTTTGCCTCTGGATAAGAATACATGTGTGTATATGTTTAAGTTGAAAAAAGTTGGTCAAAGTGGAAAACACACACTTGCTCTCTCTGTCTCTCGTGAGTTCTTGAAAGAAAGAGATTGAAGATTTGAGGTTGTAAATTCAAAGAAATGTTAGTATGATGTTTCTTTTGAAGTTTAAGCATGTTTGATGCTAGTTTTGTGTGTGTTTTGCTGCTGGAACTCAAGTTGATATGAAGAACTCCATTGTTGAACATGAAAAGCTTACTTGACAAGTGGGTTTTCTATGTTTGATGGTTTTAATTGGAGTTATTGAGTTCATGAAGTTTGTATAGATGTTATATGAAGTTTAAAGGTGTTTTGGAAGTGATTTTAACGAGTTTAAGAATCTGGAAATAAGTTGTTTTAAGAAAAGAGTCGGCTGGATGATGAACAAGAAGAAGATGATATGCAGGTCTGCACATGACGCGACGCGTAGAGTAAGGGGACGCGACGCGTTCCCGTATTATCGTGCGACTTTCACTATTCATCCGGCTTTTGTTCATCCGACTCAATGCCCATCCGACTTTCATTGGTCCGTCTAACACATATGAGGTCCGACCATCGTATGAACCAGCCGACCTTTGCATGTATGGTCCGACCTTTGATGATCCGACTTTCGCATAAGAACACGACGCGATGCGTTCGTTGCCTAGACGAGACGCGTTTGGTGAAAATCAGAAAGAAGCCATTTTGAAGTTAAGTATTTTTAAAGGCAAATGTAGTACTCGTTCATATGAGGTTATTGTATGATGTTTATGAACCTTAGATGGTTCTTGTGTGTGTCTTGTAATAGAACCTCGGATGTGCAAACGCTTCATGCAAATGCCGATGTTTTTAGGTGTATTTGTCGAGTTAGCTGAACCGGAGTAAAAGCAACCTTTAAGCTCCTCAGGTGAGTACCGACTTTCATAAGTCTCAATAGAGGGAGACTTATTTGCTAGTTGATTAACTGAATTGATTATGTACGATAGTATAATGCATGTTATAGTTTCTATTGCAGGTATGCTTAAGAATGAAGGTGTAAGTCTTACTATGTTGTTGATTTGATATGCCATGCTTAATACTTGTAGATCATGTGTTAAGTGCATGCCAATGGATCCAAATTGGAGCCTCCTAGTTAAATTTGATGATATGTACGATGATGAATGAATGAATGAATGAACGAATGAAATTGCATGCTAAATGATTGATCCAAATGGGATAATATGTATGTGTGTATGTGCATGGTCCGCGGACTGCTAGTGGATCAAGGTCAGCCGGTTGTAGATGAACCCCACTAGTAAGTTGAGGTCATCCGGTTGTAACTGGATTCCAGAGGGCAATTGGGTCATAATTGGGATCAACGGAGACTCGGGGGCCTACCGGGTCTAGGTTCGGCAGGACCACCGTTCCTTAACACCATAGGGAAATCAGCTGCTTATAGCTGGATTTCGAGGAGCCAATGACTTTGAAACAATGTTTGGTGGACTGCTTTATGCTTCCCCACCAGCGTGGTTGGTTGTGTCTGATTCCCCGGTCTGACTCGTTGAGCAGGACTAGCTATCTTGCAAGACATGACTCTTACTGATCTTGTCAGCACACCGCAATGTGATAAGATAACATTGATTGCTTTCCTCTGTGTTGTATGACTTACTTTATTGATGCTTATGATAAGTTAGTACTCACTAGTTATGTTGTATAGCTAATGTTGTTGCGTTGACCCTTTTACAGGTAAAGATTAGGTGGCCTGGTGAGCGGGGTTGCCTGTTGCTGGAAATTTATATTTTTGGGATGGAACACTTATTGTATGTAAATATTTGTTGCTTATGGTCGGTTGTCGTGTTAGGTAACACCAAACAAGATGTTTCAGAATGACTTGTTGTAAATACCTGAAGATATCCTTTGAAAAATAAATTTCGCTGCACCATCTGTTGGCTTATGTATTATAAAAGGGACCCATGCATATTAAAAACTTGAATTTTTTGTAAATTCACTGTTTTCAGAAGCGGTGTTACAGGCTGTATAAACATGTGAACTGAAACCTCAAGGTAGCGTCTCACCACTCTATCTATGAAGACCTGAATCAATTTCAGGATGAAGTGCTGGTAAAAATCTCTGCACAACAATCCTATGACCCTGTTGCACTCATAGCCAAGAGAAGCTCATGAGAGAGCTCCAGATCGTCAAAAGGAAAACAGGTTGCATCAGAATCTGACTCATCTGAGGGAGAAGCTAAATCCTCAGACATGGAAGTTGTCATGAAGGCAATATCACTAATCACCAAGGCTTTTCAAAACAAATACGGAAAGCCTAACAATCGTCAAAGGTACACTTCTGGGTCTAGAAGAATAGAAGGAGGTCAACAAGAGGAGAAGAAGCGCTTCGATAAGCCAACGGAAGCTCAAGAGGAAGAGAAAAAGTGCTACAACTGTGGTAGAACTGGGCACTTCATCAAGGACTGCAGAAAACCTAAAACCAAAGATGCCGAGTACTACAAGAACAAGTTGAGGCTAACGAGGATGAAAGCTAGTGGAAAGGCTATGCTGGTGGAGGAGGACCAGTTCTTGAGCGACACTGATGATTCGGACGAAGATGACACGAATCAAGAGCATTTCTGCCTAATGGCTCAAGATGCTGGTTCCTTAGATGAAAGTGTTGGTGAAGAGGAAGATGTTGAGGAAGAGTTTGAGGAAACTCAAACCAAAGATGTGGCTGCTCATGGAAAGGTAAGTATTGAGTATGCACAAACATTAGTTGAACATATTGAAAAACTAAACAGAAAAATCACTAAATTAGAATCTAAAATTAGAAACCAATCAACTTCTAATTTAGACGACCTTCAATCTGAACTTACTGCTAAGGAAAATGAACTAATCACCTTAAGAAACGAAAATGAGGTAATCATTCATAATCTAAAAGTAGCCAAAGTATCAGTAGAAGAAGATTTTAAGTTCTTACAAAAGGAAAGATGTCAATTATATTAAAAAATAAAAGGTCTCGAAGACTTGTAAATAAAACAAGACCAAACAACACAAACCATTTTCCTCAACAAACCTAAAGACACCAGATTTTCAAAATGGCTTAGGTTTTGTTAATCCTCACATCAGTGACAAGATTACTATTAAATAACTGTACGACTTTGATAGCATAAATCTAGGATTAAAGAAGAAGATGGTATTTGTGGGACAAGTCGATGAACTTGCAGAAGAGGAGCACAAAAGACATACCTCGAAAAAGGCATCAACCTCATATAACTACAAAAGTCTAAATCAATCATACGAAACAATTGAATTTAAACCATTAATTTCAGATGATTACCTTCGAAGTTACACACAATCAGAAATGGAATCTATGCCATCAGTTTCCGATTTTCCAACAGAATCTCGCATGTAATTCCTCACATGGAATTATAGCAAAGATTTGAACTGGTTGAAACCGAACTTTTCAATAAATCAATTAACCTTGAATTAGAAACTGCAGTTTTATATGACATAATCAGTCTTCTTGTAAATGAAAACACTCACCTTCATAATTCCGCTGTACCTAGCACATCTGACTTACACATACCTCATGTGCACACTAATGATTGTTTCTCATTTACTGATTCCACACACAGCACAACTGCAAATGATCTGTCTTTTACTAACTCAAAATTAGTAGAAATAAATGAAGAAATAAAACTACTAATCAATGAGGATGACAAAGAGAAATTAAATTTGGCCAACTCAGGAGAAAAATGTAGAGAGTGTAGAGAGGAGTGTACAAAGTTAGAAACCAATCTTTTTAAACTTCACTTGAAACTTAACTCTTTTGAAAATGAATTTTTCAAAATGCATACACCTGAATCTACCAATTTCAAAGGTAAGGCTAAAATCATCGATTCATGGTCATCACATAAAGCTAGCACATCTAAACCATCTCAGTCGAAAGTCAAACGAACCAAACAACAGACAACACGACCCCGTATTCAAGCAACCACAGATGATCAGTTAGTAATTTCTTCTTCTAACTCAAATGTACATCTAGGTGACAGAGTGAAAGGAGTGAAGAAGCAGATACTTGGATGGAGAAAGAAGCATCAAGGAAAGGATGCACAAGGAAGCAAAGAAGATTGTCTAATTTATCCCGCAAATTTTCCTAAACAAACAAATCTTCTGTTTTGTAATGATTCATCTATTTTGTGTGTTAACTCTGTTCAAACTCAAGATGATTC